>CAUYQV010042119.1:0-32527 GCA_963574575.1 Galagoides demidoff
CAAGCTTCACCATAAATTCAATATTTGTCTTTGTTTCAATTTTAACAGAATCCCTGTTGTTCTGACAGGGAATCTTTTCCACCTGACATCTTTCTTATTCTCAGCAACTTCAACTAGATCCTGTTAGACATGTTATAATAAGTTAGTCCAGGTTTACTTTGGTAAAAAAAAAAAAAAGCTGAAACCTATGCATAGTTTTATTGTAATACACATTTTCCATAAAATTTTTAAAGTACCCTTTGATTTAATCTGCCTGGTGAATCTGGAACTTGGAAAAGACATTTTGGCAGGAGATATAAGTATGAATCTATTACACATGATCTTTCAAGTTATGAGAGTAGATGAGACTATCTAGGGAGAGAAGGTAAAATGAAAAGAAAAAAGTAAAGATGAAAATGAGACAGGAGGGAAAAGGAGGAGACAGGAGGGGAGGGAGAGAGAAAGAGGGGTGGCATTTTCAGGATTACGGATCTCTGAGGGGAAATAAAGTGGATGAATTGATTTTAATATCTGACCTCAAGCTTTCGTTCACTCACAGTTGCTCACCAAGTATTACTCTGAAGTGGAGACAAAGAAGGTATGATTGAGTGTGCCCTTTTATTTATCCAGTCCCAATGTTTGGCTACTGATGCTAATTGTTTAGAGACTAGTGAACAGGGCTGTGGCATCCCTCTTAAATAGATCAACTAATTTCAAGTGATTTGCACATCTAGACTCTGTTATAGAACTTACTTAAAACATAAGTTGGGTCATGTAAAGGTAGAATTTAGGTTGTAGGCTTTGAAATTTTCTTCTATTCTCAATATAATAGGAATGAGGTTGAAGTATGGACGCTGTAGATACATGTTAATAAAATTCAACACAAATGTTGATGATATATATATATGTGTGTACATAAACCATTCACAAGCTAACTGCTACTATAAGAATGCAGGCCATTGTTTTTCATCTAATTTCATAATATTTTATTTCAGGCACTATAGCTACTTTGCAAAATTGTTTTAAACCCTCCCTGAGAGATCACATGTTTGAAAGTAAAATGTAAATCAGTTTTTTATTCCACTGAAATGTTAAATTCCGTTGGTACCAGAGCAAATGGTGACCTGACCCTGTATTAGCTGGTGAAACTTAAGTCATATCCTTCATTAATAACAGGATGGGAATTTGTTGATGTGTGGAGAGAAGGGTAAGGTTGAAGAAGCATCAAGAGGGCAAGGTGTAGGTAGGACAAATTTTAATGAATTCAGGGTATTGGGCTCAGGAATTTTAACTAAGGGAACACAATGGACTCAAGTCTTTATTTTTAGCATGTCTAGAGCTCTTCATTTTGTTCTTTAGATTAAGTTTCTGTCTGGTATCACACCTTCAGCCTGAAGAAATTATTGGAATATTTCCTGTCATTCCAGTAAATCAGGTATAAAACATCTAAGACTTTGTTTACATGGAAAATTGTTTTACCTTCATTTTTGAAAGATAGAATTCCAGATTGGCAGGGTTTTTGTTGTCACTAGCTTCTCTAAACATGTCAGCCCCTTGTCGTCAGGTTCAGGTATTATAGTTTCTGATAAGAAGTCTGTAGGATTCCTCATGTTTATTGACACACACTGTGTTTTTCCACCTTCTCAATGTCTTTCATATATTTTTCTTATTTTTGTTGTTATCAGTTTGATTATGATGCATCTATGTGTTGTGATTTTTGCTTGAGTATTTATACTATTTGGTGTTCTCTGAGCTTCTTGGATACATGGTTTGATTTTTTTTTTTATTATTTTAGAACATTTTCATCTACTATCACTTCAAGTATTTCTTCTACATTATTCTCCCTTTTTTCTTCTGGACTTTTATCTGACTGCTATTTATCATTGGATATCAGTCCAGAGTTTTTGCATGCTCTGTGCGGTATTTTTCTCCTCACCATTTTTTCATTTATGATGACTTGGGTAATTTCTCTTACACTGTTACCTTCAAGTTCACTGACTATTTCATCTGCTCTATCAAGTATACTGATCTGTCCGTCAGAGAAACTCTCAATTTATATCATCTTTTGAAAATTTTGAGTACTTGTATTTGACATTTGCTTAACGTTTTCATCTTCCTGGTTCCAGGTCGCCCATTCTTTCCTCTATATCCGTCAGCAATTTAATCACTGGTTATTTTAACTCCTTCTCTGATAGTTTTAATATCGGCATCATCTCTGAGTTTGATGCAATAGAGGATGGTTTGGAAGAGAGAGTGTGTGTTTATGTGTGTATCTCATAAATTCACATGCTAAACATTCTGTGTAGGGTAGTAGAGACTGAGCTAAACTATTGATACCTGAAAATGAGCATGCCTCTTCTGTCAGGTTATTGGTGTGGACAACAGGATCTGAATTTTTAATTTTATTGTTATTCTGGTTATCTTCAATGGGACACAGTCTTCAAATTTCTTTGGTGTTGGCCAAATTTTTAGAGAGAAAGCTGGGGTGGTATGGTTTGTTTGTATCTTTTTTAATCTATTGTGATCTATTCCCAACTTTCAGTTGACTGTAATGTGTCTTTCCCACAGGAGATATCATGCTCTTGCCAGCACCCTGCAGGTAGAATGCTATTGCTTGATACTCAGTGCTATGCTTATGCTGGAGTGTGGGGATGGCAGCAGCAGAGTTGAGGCTGTCTGTCCCGGTCTAACCTCAGTCTTCGTGACCTTCAAGAATTGGGGGCTTTTTCGGCCCCCTTTTTTTCTTGCCCCTTCTCTCCATCACCAAGGCCAAACTGCCTTCCATATGAAACTGGTTTAAGGAGAGAGTTACCTGCTCTGCCTTTGGGAAATGCCTATTGTTATAGAAGCTTAGACCTCAGACCTCCCACAGGTTAGAGAGTTGTTAGGTTTTATGCTTCCCCATATTGTGTCTCTGTCTTTTATTTGACATTTTCCCCTCCCCTACGGATGACACAAAGTATTTATGAGAGGAGAGCCCAGGGAAGAGTAGGAGTTTTATTGCTAATCTGTCCACAGTTCTCAATTACCTCCTGCCCAACTGTACCACCAGTTAAGGTTCTCTGTTCTCTTTCCCTAGCCCCAAAATTATTTATGAGTACCTGAAGGATATCTGCATAGGTTGCAAGGGAGTGAAGCTTTTCTTTTCATCAGATGTCCCTAGCTATTTCCGGCTCAATATTAGGCTGTGTGACCTCTGAAGTTCTTCAGAAATTGAGCTGATGACTTCTCAACTTCATACACAGAACTTAGTGTGGCCATTTTCCTCCCATATTCCACCATGGTAGACAATTTATTTGCCTTGTTTTTCCTTGGAGTAGCTCATCTCCTTTTGACTTTTAGGTTACATGTTGCCTTGTAATCTTAGTTCTCTGACAAACTTAATAAAATTACGGTTTTATAGGTTATCCAATGTTTATCATAGTTATTGTAGTAGCACTGTTCTTTGCAGCTATCTATATCATAAATGAAGACACAAGCCATACACTTCTTTATGTATAAGTCTTATTAATGTAGACCATCTGCACCATACCAAGCACAGGAGGGTACAGAATAGTGACTGCTTATAAAAATAATTACGTATTCTATACTTGGAGAAGATTCTAAAGAATGGGTACTTGCCTTAGGCTGATAGTGAGAGGTATAAAATCCTTGGAGATCCAGTCACATATATAGAGTTTGCCAAAAAAAAAAAAGTATGCATGGTTTAAGAAAGAAAAAAAAACTATACAAAAATTATAGTAATAAATAGTGACAAAACAAGATGAATTCAAGTCACATTTGACTTTTGCAATTATAAGAGGTAATCACAGTGGTTACCATCAGCATCCAAACACTTCTATTACATCAAAACTGCCTGAGGAATGTTGAGCAAAGGACTCGTGTGAGACCTTCTGGATCTTCCCCGGTGCACATCGCACAGGGTATCATGTGTCTCAAACTTATTACGAATGAGTGCACTTGTTAGGGATTCTGTCACACGTTCTGTTGCATACCTCCATTGTCGCACTTCTACAACATTCTCAAATTTCAAATACCACTTCGAAATGGTCTTGCATTCTTCAAATGATAACTGTGCTTCCACTGTTTTCTTTGACAGTCCTGCCTGTCACATGGTGATGCCAGCATTCATTTGATTAATGCTGTCTTTTAGTAAACGTCATAGCACACGTTGCTATTGTAATTCGATTCAACTTTGAAAAGTAATGCATGGATGACATTGCTTAAAATGTGTATAAATTTTTTGGCATTGCCCTCACCCCAGTATTCCCTCCACATAGCTCTTCATTCCTGCTTCACCTCTTAATTCTGGCATATACTTGCAAGATAAGAACGTGACCACATCATACTCTGAAAAGGCTTCTTCAATGGTTCTTGTACCTTTCTTTTTCTATTTCCCCCAGGAGCAGTCCTCTAATCTGGAAAGTATTGACCATAGACTTGTTATCCAGCACAGCCCATGTCATAGATATTTCCAAACAGCTGGCTTAAAGAAGGCTACATGTAGTTCTAGTCTTGTCCAAAAGCTAGTGCCACCCTCCTTTGAAGTTCAAGTTGTATCAAAGGCCAAAGCCTATCACTCCCAAATGAAACAATGTTCCAAGATTAGAGGAATTTAAAGATTGACACTGGCTAAGAGTAGAATTCATAAGACCCTTCTTCAATACTGCCAGAACCTAAATATTAATCTCTTTTCTATGTTCCTGCAAGTGGAATCCATAATTCTTATGCTCTGTCTTCACTCTGTTAAATCCTTGTACTGTTTAGGTGATTGTTAGGCATTTTCAGGTGGCTACCTTATTAACCTATTCAATAATAGAAAAAGTTGCACAATTATATTTAAAATTTGCCAAATGTTTAGCATTTTTCTTTTATTTAATAGTATTATGGAAGCAGGAAACATCATCAGATGATTTAAAGCATATCTAAAGCGATTTTTTAATTTACTATTTTGCTATGACTTGGATGAAGAAATTTTAACCTCAAGGATTTTTTAAACTCTTATTCACCTGGACAGTATGACCACCTTTGAAAGTTTCCTGATTCCCCAAGCCACCCCAAACTCTCAACAGGGGAAAAAAGTGTCCATCTTTTGGCATAAACATTCCCCGGGCATTCCTTCAGATTCAATCATTGTTCAGTTCACCAAAGATGGATTACCACAACTAGACTTTTGCCTGTCCACACTAGTAACATTAGTTAAAATTTTGAACTAACTATTGAAAATCGGGATTGGAAAACACTATTTTTGGAGTCAGTTAGGGTTGTTTTTAAAACTCTCCAGTCATTAAATTGTGAGCTTGGATGTGCTGGTAAATACTGAACAACTGGTGCTCCAAGGAAGCCAGTTGTTTGATATTTACCAGCACATCCAAGCTCACAATGTAGTATTTGCTGATTTGGGTCATGTAAATATGATTTTTCAAGCTACCAACATGATATCACTGAACATACAGTTGGGAAGAGGTACCCAATAGTACACTAGAGTACACCATTTCAACTATGCAAAGAAAATAGGTGTAAAAAATCTCTAAAGCCTTGATGATATTAAAATGTATAGAAAGTCATGTATTCTGAGTGTTTGTCATTTTAACAATATAATTTAATATTAAGTTTATACCATTTAATTATTAATAATGGCTGTGTTTAACAACCAGCTTGGAAAATTCCTAAAAATTAAAATAGACTATTGCAAGCTGTTATGGACTGGCTCTAGCAGACCACTGGTTCTAAGCTTTTGAGGACAAGGGATTTAAATTCCCAGCACCGGGTTGGGTTTTGATTCATAGCCCACTTCAATGGATATTTGCTCAAGTCAATATTATCCAAACAAAAAGAAGGTAGATGTTATTCTTTGCATTCAAATCTGCATGACCCAGGCTAGTTTTTCTTTTGTTTCCATTCCCTAAACTGGTTATTCTTTGCTCCTTGAATTTAGATTATCTTTCAAAAATAATTATTACTAGGTTATATAGTGTTCTCTGTAGCCAAGAATTTTGCATCTGACAATTTTGCACCAAGAAAGCAGTCTAGATCATATGTTATCCTCATAAATTAGGGCTTTTATTCTCTATGTTAAATCAATTATTTGTTTTTAATTAAAATTCCTATGCATTTCAGTAAAGTGTCACCTTGGTCAGAAAAATTCCTACATCTACTCCATAGAACAAAAATATTAGTTGTGTTTTCAAAATATTTTTGTGACTGCCTCCTTAATTTCATAGGACAAAGGTCTATGATGAAATCTTTTCCAGGAAATTACAGTCTCTGGTTTCAAGATAAAACTCCTTGTGAAGAAGCAAAGTTGATTTATTTCTGTATTCAATAACTCCATATAAACAAATATTTTACTGAAGAATTTACTGGTACAGTAATATCCTGCTTTGAGGCTTAGTTTTCCATAGGAAATAGAATATGCTGCAAATATACATATTAAAAGAGCCTTATACAAAATTGCCTTATTAAATGAAAGTATTTTATAATAGTTACATTTTATACCTTGAACCTATAGACAAATAAGAATGGGAGGAGTATAAATATAACACATTAGTCCAAATTACAGTCTACACACTGTAGTAGTTTAAATAGTAGTATTTTAAAAACTCAATAGAAACTAATCTATGTTGTTAGCAGTCATATTTTTGGTGTTGGTGGAGAATGGATTAAAGTGCATTAAATGTCCACCAATGTGAAGTATCATATACTTCAATAAGAGCTTTAAAATCCTTTTGGGCGGTGCCTGTGGCTCAAAAGGGTAAGGTGCCGATCCCATATGCCGGAGGTGGCAAGTTCAAACCCAGCCCTGGCCAAAAACAGCAATAAAATAAAATAAAATAAAATAAAATAAAATGCTTTTGTGCATATGCACATTGTCATATATTCATACAGTATATATTTGTGTGCTGTGATAATAGTGTGATTATTTTTTAAATACATCTATGCAAAAATTTTTAAGTAAATAAGTTTTTAATTATAATGAGGCTGAAAGCCCATAAAGAAAGCCTATGTTTTTGTGTTAATCAAACATTAATATTATAGTGAATGTACCAACTATTTTATTGTTGACATTTATTAATTCATGCATTTGTACAATATTTTTATTGTTCAGCTTTATTGATGTATAACTACAAAAATTGTGTGTACTCAAGTGTACATGGATATAAAGTATACAAGGATCACAAGGTGATGTTTTGATGTCTGTATATATTTTTAAAGGATTTTCACAACTAAGCTTATTCATATATCCATTACCTCACATAGTTAACCTTTTCTGCTTTTTGTGTTTATAATACTTAATATCTACTGTCTTAAAGAATTTCAAGTATAGTTACCATGCTGTGTATTATGTCTTCAAGACTTATCCATCTTATATCTGTAAATACATACCCTTGACAAACTTCTCTGCCTTTGGCCCTTTCCTAGTACCTGATCTACTCTCTGTTTCTAGGAGTTTGACTTTTTTAGATTTCACATAGTATAAGTGAGATTATATAGCTTTTATCTTTCCATATCTGACATTTCATTAAGCATAATATTCTCTAGGTTCATTCTTGTTGTTGCAAATGGTGATATTTCTTTCTTTCTTTAAAATTTAGTAATATTTCATTGCCTAAATTCATGAATTTTCTACCACAGGCTTATACTGACAGCACTGTACAAATAGCTCTGTAATGTTTCCTAACCTTGATATATCAGTGTCTCACAGCTATGCTCATGCTGAGGTGAGGTAATATCCTGTTGGGTGGTGTTCATTACCGTTGTGTGTTTTTGTGTGCCATTGTAAGAATGTTGGAGCTTGAATCAGAGCAAGAAACAAACATTAAATTTCTTGATAAACTTGGTAAGAGTGGAAGTGACATTAGGGGCATGTTAGTTCAAGTTTATGGGGATACTGCCATGAAGAAAAGCAGTGTACAAATGTATTAAACATTTTTCTGAGGAGAGAGAAAACATTTAAGAAGTCAGGGCAACCAATAATGAGCAGAACTGAAGGAAGCATTACAGAAATTCAACAAATTCTGTGTGAAAGTTGTCAGCTGATTGAAGTATAGCAGACCAAGTAAACGTTGAGAGATGTTTCTGTAATGCAACATGATAGTGCTTGGTAAATATCAAAGCTTTCTTTATTCCCTTTCAGTCAGTCTTTTTTTTTTTTTTTCTTTTTCTTTTTTCTCTGACTGGATATTTTTAAATTCCCTGCTTTTGAATCCACAGAGTCTTTCTTCTGCTTATGTCTGTTGTTGATGCTCTATATTGCATTTTCTATTTCATCCATTATATTCTTTATCTCTAGAATATTTGTTTGGTTTTTAATATTATTACTATCTCCTTGTTTAACTTATTGTTTTGTCCATGTATTGTTTACCTAGATTTATTAAGTTTTTTATCTGTGTTTCTTGGAACTAACTGAGCTTCACTGAAAAGTATTTTGAATTATTTTTCAGGCAATTTGTAGGTTTTTATTTGTTTGGGGTTGGTTACTAAAAAATTATTGTGTTTCTTTTGTAGTAACATGTTTCTTTCTTTCTTTTTTTGTATTTTGTTGCCTTTCATTGATACTACACATTGATGAGGCAGTCGCCTGTTCTAGATTTTATAGACTGATATTGATGGGAAAGAACTTTCAGATGATAGCAGAGATTCTGGGTAAGTAGATGTCATGGTTTCAGCTCTAATGAGGGGCATCATGTCCATGCAGCCCTGTCAGTTAAGGTTACCATTGGTGAAGATCACAAGGGTTCTCAATGGCCAAGGCTGTGTATATTCACAGTAGGAGCAAGAGATGTTGAAGTTTTGTTGGCAAGGCTAGTGGGGTTCCTCTAAGTTCTTTTTCCTCTATAGGGAAAACAATAGCCTAGTGAGTCTCCTTTACTATCAGATGTTGCTCAGAGGCATGCTTGAGGTAGCATTGACACTGGTGTCTGATGCACAGCATTTATGAATTGCTCATGGAGCTGGAGTATAGAGCATGGAATCATAGAGGGACCATTGTTCAGGGATCTGTGGTAATAGTATCATTGGTGCTTGGGATGAAGTTACTCCCACTGTCATGTTGGTTCAAGTGTGCAGAGCATATGAAAGCAGAGGCTTGCAGGGCTACTGCTGCTTTAGCACTATGGGAGTGCAGAAATTCCTCCTGCAGTGGAGGCTCCAGTGTCAAGGGTATAGGCACTCTGGAATTGGGCAAGAACTAGAACCCAGAGGGTGAGCACACACAGAGCAACAGTGTCTTAGTCTATTTTGCATTGCTCTGAAGGAATATCTGAAGATAGGTAATTTATTTTTTTTTTTAAAAAGCACTTTTTATTTGGCTCATATTTCTTCAAGCTGTAGAAGAGGAACACCTCCATCTACATCTGCTGAGGTCCTTAGGCTGCTTCCATGTGACCAGGGAACAAGGAAAAGGGGGAGCAAGTATGTAGAGATCACATGGCAAGAGAGGAAGTTTGGGGGAGGGAGTGCCAGCATCTTTTTAACAATCAGGTTTCATGAGAACTAAGAGTAAAACTCAATAATTCTCAATAGGGAGCATTGCTATATTTGTGAAGGATCTGCCTCAGTGACTCAAACACCTCTCATTAAGCCCAACACTGCTACAGTTTGAAATCAAATTTCAACATGAGGTTCGGAGGCAATAAGTATTCAAATTTTGTAGCAATGGCTCTGGGGCCTGAGTTGCTGGATTGCTCACTGTGGTAGTGGCTGTAAGTGGTCGGCACTCATGGAGTGGTAGTGGAGCCAAGTCTAAAGCACAGTTATAACTGCTGGGCGTGGGGTGTAGCTAGACCACAGTGGCTGTGGCTCTTGTGTCTAAGGCATGGGCACTCATATCCAGCACACGTTGATTTGGTAGAGGTATGTAGTAGCACAATAGTGGCTCTCTCTTGGGGGACCAGCACAGAATCTCCTTCTCCAGGGAGTTTGCAGTGGTGGTGACTCTTGATTACCTCAGTGTCTTCTTCAGAGAAGGCCACTGAGAATCATGTGGAACATGATGTGTGGCTTATACTGAGACCCACACCCTTGTAATTGTCTTCAGACTCCTTGGGTATAATGATCTCTGCAGAAATCCTTTCTGTGTGATTATTCTCTGTTTGCTACAGGTTCTTGAGCACACCCAAAGATAATTTTGTTTTTTGTTGGGGGAAGAAGGCTGATATCTTTGTCTCTACCATCTTGCTGACATCACTCCACAATAAACTTTCTTAAAGTAACTGCTCATGGTTTGAGACACATTTTTCAAAAGTTCAAAAATTCTAAAAGATCTAAGAGTGTACAAGACATTTGTTGGATTAAAAATATTAAGACATATTGAGGCAGATATAAATTGTCTTGAGACTAAAAATATATTTAGACTGTTTTTCAGATTTTTACATTTTTGCTGGAGAAGATAAATAGGATGTAATATTTAGAAGTGCTCCCCTAATGTGTGTCTAGAGAGCTACATTGGCAGATATTCAAAGCTGTTTGGTATCTCTCTTGGGGAAGAAATGGATGCTGACATCTCTTGAGTTGGAATTAATCACATACAAATAAAAACTGACTCTTGAAATAATTAAAAGTAAATATGATTAAATGGAGATTATTATAGTTATTTGTTATATATTGATAAACTTTTAAAAACTTTAAAATACATTTTTCAATTATACTTGTAACCATTAGTAGCCTCATTTTACATGGAGATTAAACTGCAATTAGATAATTTTCATGAAACCTGGGAAATCATTTGAGTATGTTGATTTGAAACTAATCGAAATATTAGAGAACATCTTAGGCATTTTAATGGAACTAGAAATCCTTTACTATTACATGAACATTATATAAGTATTTCAAAATTTGAGATATATTAACTGAATATTAACATTTCTTTAACTGAATTTCTCTTGTAATGACTGGAGAGATGTTTCTAAATAGAGTTAGATGTCGTTAGGATCACTTTTCTTCTTTAGGGTGCCATCTTGGAATGAAAATAGAAATTGAAGAAAGGGAATCTCATATGTCAGACCTAGTGAACTTTCTTCCTAATATTATTTTTCTTCATTTAAAAAATGTTATTCATATTTAAATTATTTAGAGCATATATGAAAGGAAAATAAAAATTTATGTTCTACTGCCAGCTTACTAAATAAAACTGTATGCACCTGAAGTCCTCTGTGAAATTCTCTCCAATAATATTCTCTTCCTCTCTCTAGAAGTAACTATAATCCTGAATTTGATATTTATATACTTCTCATATTTTCTTAATTTCCATTTACTTCTGCATTTAGACAAAATATAATAATGTTTTACTGTATTCCTTTTTAAAATCTTATGTGATTGAGATTGTGATATGAGTTCTCAGTGTTAAGCTTGCAAGATCTATCTCTATTGATACTTATAGCTTTATTCTATTTTTTCTAAGTAAATTTTAAAAAATTCTATTAAAGTGTAATATGGCTCAGGAAACATGAGCAACTCAAATTCTGTCTTATTCTTTGCATCTATATACTGTTAAGCAAGTTACTTAAACTATTTCAACCTATTTATGAGTGGAAAACAACATATTCTTTATAAATTGACTTTGATATGATGGTAGTACTATAAATATGGAGAAATACATATACATATATATACACATATGTGTATAATATTATATATTCAGAACAAATAAATGTTTATTCTTTTCAATATTGTTCTTCTTACTCCAATTTTTAAAATTAGCTGTGAGTACATACCTTTTACCCAAAATAGACCATTTATCTTCTTGAAGATAAGAAGGCAACAAAGGAAAAGAAAACATTTCTTTCTGACTATAATTCTGGGGGTGGTGGCTCAGCAGTTTGATGTGTTAGAAGGGCCTGAGTTATGAATTCAAATACTGGATGTGACTTTTTGCTTACCTGTTCATTTTGCTTACCAATTCATTGGTCATGTGATTTGGGCAGATGACCTAATTTTTCTTAAAGCATGACTCTTCATAGACAAAATGGAAATAAATGCTACTTAATCCATTAGGGCTTTGTGATGACCAAATAAAATCAGTTTAGTAAAGTACTAAGCATTGTTCCACTCTTAGAGTGTACATTGAATACTAATAGTTTTTTCCTTTGCTGTTAATTTAATGTCAAGATGTTAACAGAAGAGTTTTACATACATGAATGTGTCTATGTGTCTGGGTTTCATCCTCCACCCTCTTTGCATTGTATACTTCCAACCTTTAGTTATGTCATCAACTTTCATAACTTAAGCAGTCCTGGCCACTCCCAAATTTATGTAGTGAGCTACCACCTCATTATCCAACTGTCTGTTAGAAAATTTTGATGTCCAACTGTTAACCAACTCTTTTTCTAGCTTCCTGGTTTATCCTTATTTTTTTATAGCTAATATTATTTTTTGTTATCTTGTTATATTCTGGAAATATCAATAGGTTGGGATTTGATTTTTTTGTTGTTTGATTTTTTGGTAGGAATGAAGAGAAGCCTTTAGTTACCCAGGTCACAACCCTATGTCTTCTGTGTTCCCTCCCAACCTCATAATAATTCCACTCAGTACTAGTGACTTTAACATTTAAATATCCCTAGAACATTTTTCTCACACCATTTCCCTATATCTGCCTTGTTTAGGTCTTCCACACTTCTGGAGGCCAACAAGTAGTAGTCTAGGAAACATATCCTTCCCTCTGGCTACTGCCCAGTCGGCCCACCCCCTTCCTCATCATAAAATCTAGTCATATTATACTTTCTTGGTGAAAGGTCTACATATTTCTTTCTCTGAAGAATAGCATCAAATACCTTAATAGTGTTAAAAATGTCCTATATGTTCAAGATTTTAATGGATTTTTATAAGCTTCATATGAATCAGATTGTACATATCTTTCCCTTGTCACTTCATGGATTGTATCCAAAGTTCTTATCAGATAGAAACCTGAGTTTCTCAAATATATATGGCTGTCGCCCTACAAGGCAATGCTTCTCTTTACTGGAAATCCTTTTCCCTTCAAGCCATTTCGTCCAAGACTAAGCTTTCGAAGAAAATGAATTAAAGTTTCTAAAGTTCCAACTGTGTCTGGAACTGTGTCAAGTAGCATTAAGGTATTACAATATTTAAATCTCCTTATAACTCTGTGAGGTTGATAAACCCCCCATTTAAGAGATGAGGAAATTGAGGCAAGTTTTAAACTCTTACTTGCTGACTACAAAAACTGTATTTTTCACAAATGTGCTCCATATGATTTATTTAGTTTTCACAAAAACCTAACAAGATAGATATTTAACTGGATTTCTACATGGTAGATCTGATGCTCATGGAGTATGAATGGTGTTCAAGGTCAAGAATTTAATTCAGCAAAACCTAAATTTAATATCAATTTGTTGAACATTAAAGTCCATGTTATTTCCATTGTAACACCAGTGTCTTTATTTTCTAATACTCCCCATGGGTAGAAGGCAATACCAATATTTCTTCTGTTGCTATGCCTCGGGTCATAGAATAAAATAAGAGGAATTAGCACCTAGCAGTTACTGAATGCACAGATGCAGTTCTGTGTGCTCTGGTAATTCTCTCATTTTAATATCTCAGTGTGTATCATAGTGACTGTTAATATATTCATCACCTCATCAGGGTGTTTACTGCTTTCCTCACTAAATTATGAACATCTTGGTCGCAGCCATTGATCTATAGATTTGTTTTCTTAACATCTCATGCAAATCCTTACAAGTAGAAGGTACACAATAAATGTTTTTTAATTAAAATCATGTATTATGATTATGGACTGGCTATGGTATTGGTAGGGCACAGAGAGAAAAGTAAAAAAAAAAAATATATATATATATATATAAATCTCAGAGTACAAATGCAATCTTCTCCCATAGTACTTATCACTTGAGTTCAGGAATGTTGAACTAAATTATTGGTCAGCTAAGTTAATTTCCTGACTTTAACGGCATTATTATTTTTTTATAATGGAGAGACATTATGCTTTTTTGCAAGTGACTGTAGTCAGGCAGCTTAGTTATATATCTTAGTGGATGGCACTGATTTAACAAAGTAAATATGTTTTGCTTTATACCCAAATTTTGCTTTACTTTATTGATCCTATTCATATTACAGAGCTCAGTCCACATTTCACATGTGCTGTAAATTCAAAATATTGGAAAACCTCTTGATCTGCTGAGACATCAAATTTATCTAAAGTGGACATCTCTGTTTTCCATCCATTTAAAAAGATCGGTTAAGTGTTGTTTTCAGGCACAGCCAGACTTCTGAAAAAATGGAGTTGGCTCTTTATTACGGTTTTGGGCTTGGTGTATCCGGCAGTGCAATTGTCTGCTCGCCCCCTATCATTTCCATTCAAGGCTTACTTGCTGTCTCCCTTCCTTGATTTCTTTGGGATTTACTGTCTCTACAGTTTTTGTCATGCACATCCTTTTCTCTTTTCATTGGCTCCTGATCCTGTTGTATTCTAGAGATGGTAATGATGACATGGATGCTTGTTTCTCATCTTTCTCCTCATCTTCAGACAATTGAATCATGAAGATCTACAAAGCAGATGCAAAGTTACAGTCTTCATTTTAGACTTGGATCTTGGATATTTGTATGCGAGAGAAGATACTGGCTTTTCTCCCACTCACTGTAGAAAGAGCGAGAGACTAAGCGAGTGCTCTTCCTAGCCAGCTGGCTGAACACTGTTGAGTCACGTCATCTCAAGAAGCTTAAATTTCCAGTGCTTACATTTGTAATCATTGTAGGTTATGTTGGTAATTTAGATTTCCTAAGTGATGGTGGTCTATATCCTCACACTCAATGAATTTCCAAATTTTCAAGTTTCTACTGTTTTTAAATGAAATACTTTCTTCATATGAAATCTCTCTTGTAGATGATTCAACTAATAAAAACTCTGCAATTTTAAAAGTGTCTGAGGCATTTCAATCATCTAGATAAAAAATAAAAATATTATTCATAACAGAGGTAAACATTACCAGATAAGGTTTACCATGTGGTTTACTTGAAGTTTTATTAGCTTTATGGCAATATATGTAAATATAAGAATTTATGTTACTGGAGAAGAACAAAACATTATGGAACATGGTATAAAATAATTGGATGATTAATTTCCCAGACTTCCATTTAGACTATTTTAGCATAATCTGTAGCAGTTGGGTACAGATGTCTTTTCCATGGTTTAGCAGGGATTAAGCTTTGCATGCACTTCGAAGGCAAACATATTTTCCTGGACGTCCCTCAATTCGTTTCTAATTGTCATCAACATCCCTACTAACCTCGAAGGCTGATATCAGCTATTATTTTTTATTAACTGAAGATTAACATGATCTTGTTATTTCCAACGTGCTGAATTGCTCCCTATAGCATAAATGTCAGATGGGAAACTTTGCTTTTACCCAAGACAGTTATTCTCTACTTTAGTCCTGAGCCAGGAACGTGAAGATTTCTTCTCTAGTTTTACAAAAAGTAAGGTACAAATGACATAGATATTTGAATTGTGTGTGTGTGGATCAAGAGGCTTTGGGAAGACATGATTTTAGATATCTTAATGACTTTAATAGCATCACGTTCAATCCTCAATGGTGGAAAAATAAGACAATTAGTTTTCATATCCCAGACACTTTGAGAAATAGACATTTACTGTGTGTGTGTGTGTGTGTGTGCGCATTTAGGGTGGCCATAAAGTTCATGTGCAATTTAAAATAGTGTGCAATTTATACCGCCACCAGAGTGTTTTTGTAAATACTATTGACGATTTAAAATGCTATCTGTATTTTCCGTGATGAATATTGGCATAATTAAACGTACATTTTAAGTCTGCTTTTTTTTAGTCAGTGAAAACGCTCATGTGTGCTTAGAAGCTTAAATTCTAAGAGGAACGGCCCTCAGAATCATTGACAGACCCAGAGGAGAGGTGCTTATAATCCAAAATAGTTAATACTGGTGAACGTATATCTGCTATGATGATTTTATTTTAAAAAGAGAACCCTTTCTATGTTATTGAAATGAAAAAAAAAATTGTGTTTAAATTAAAGTCTTCTAAGAAAGGTTGTTCAAATGAGCCCATTTAAAAAATATCCTATATTCTATAGCCACTTATCACTCTTTCTCTTTTATTTTTTTCTTTAATTCTTCTTTAGCCTTGTTGATGTCCTAGAAATGATAGGAAGAAAACAACTCTACCCCGCTTATAATGTAAAATGTTCCGCCTAAATCTGCAGGAAGTATGTATGTCTTTGGAAAAAAGAAAACAGATGCCGTAGCATTTCTGCCAGAGAGAGAGTCCGGTTTAAATATTCCGCAGTATGCAAATGTCACCTCCTCTGTGTGAATGTTTTACCCGAGTGGAAGCTGCGGGCTTGGAGGCTTCTGCCTGCGATTTGGGTTGTAATTTTATTTGTGGAAATAAACCAATCGCAGAGCTCCAATTGTCTTAGTGGTGAGGTGATCAATAGCCCATTACTGGACAGAACGGCGACCACAGGAAGTGCATTGAAGATTTTAATGCATGAATTATGCATGCGCTGCCCGTTCTTCAGTCTCCGAGCAGAATGACAGGGTTTGTGAAGTCGCCTCGGATAGTTTCTTGCATTAAGTGACTGCAGTGAAATGCTTAATATTTCCAGGCATAGAAGCAGCATTGACTGGGGCCAGCCGAATTTGGAAGATGTAAATCTGCCGGCTCGCAGCACAGAATGCTGCATTTGAAAGTATTGCTCTGTGGAGGGAGCCAGCTCGGCTGTCATCTAACCTGCTCTCCCCAGAAGGTTGGCTGAAGGATGGGAGCGGCTGTGCCTGCCTCTGAGGTCACAGCGTGAAGTCCTTTTAACTTGCTTTCTGCTGCAGGAGAGAGACGGTTCGCGGTTTAACTGTCATTGCATTTAACCAAATGGACAATTGGCAATAGATATTATACCCCAAACGACAGATAACTCAACATATGAGGTAAGTTCAAGGTTTTTTGCTAGGTTAGGGAATTTGAGAAATAGAATGTGCTGAGTTAGGATAGTGATGATGCCATTATTAGGAAGGTTGACTCAGACCTCAGTATTGCAGCGCAGGAGTCAGGGCTCTCAATTGGTATGTGAATAAATAAGTGCCTTATATGTTTGGCAGTATTGGAGCATAGTAGGCTATTTTATGTTTCATGCAACAGCTTTTGAAGAATGTACCAGAGCTTCAGATGTGTCTGAGACAGCAAATTTGGGAGGGGCAGCTGGAGAGTCAGTCGAACAGAGAAGTGAAAATTCCCTCCTTGTGGGGAAGTTTCATCAGGGCTGTGGCGTCCTGTTGGCTCAGATTATCCTTAATGGCAGCATTGTCAAATTCTAGTGAGACAAGCTGGTAGACCCCAGAAATGCTTACTCTTTCTCCTAGAAGTAGAGGGAAGCACCTGTGCTCACTTTCAAATACTATGTTACATGCAAATCCAGCAGATACAATTAAAACAATTTGGAGTAGCATGTCCTTGAGAGAGGACCTTGTTGTTGGAAACAGGACAGTTTAACTTCTACCTGTAGTGTTTGTTGTTGTTGTTGTTGCAGCTTTTGGCCGGGGCTGGGTTTGAACCTGCCCCCTCTGGTATATGGGGCTGGTGCCCTACTCCTGGAGCCACAGGCACCACCCTACCTGTAGTGGTTTTTCTTTCTTTTTTTCCTCCTCTCAAGAATGCCTTAGTCTAAAATGTACAGGTAGATGGCATATTGTGCAATCTATCCCCAGAAGAGTTTCATTTCTTTCTTGGTGTTTTAAAAAATTAAGCTTGAACAATCGTAGCATTCAGTATACTAAGGAGACAACTAAAATTGACAAAAACAGCAAAACTGAAAAATAATAGGGTTCTATTATTATGTTTGTCAGAAATCTTTATGAATGAAAGCTGCTTGCTTAAATAGCATGGGGAATCATAAGTTTACAAATGATGGCCATCACAGTATGAATTGATGACCATCTCTGGAGGATGAGAATATAGTATTAACAAACATTCAATAAGAGACTCCAGGTACAGCAAAGTTTTTTAAGGATGTTTTCAAGAGTAAATTTATATTATTAGTAGAAATATACATATGCATTTTCTATAATAAAAATTTATAAAATGCAACATATACTTTATAATAGGTATGCATATCTACTTCCACAAATATGTTTACTGATATTGTTTTTAAAAACATATTTGCTATATCAAGAACCAATCCCTGGTGAGGACAAAGAATGTGTTGAAAATAGGCATTCTTTTAAAGAAAGAAATACAGAGCAATGATGATAGAGCCGGAGGAAACTACTTTTTTAGTATTTCACAGTGCATTTCAATTCTGCTACAGTGTTACTACATTACTTGGGTTTCCTGTCACCTGCCTCCTGGTGCTGTGAGCAGAACCCATGACAGGGAGTGTTTAAATCTTCACAGCTGATCTAGTTTAGGCATAAAAGGAAACCCACACGTGGTCCTTTTCCTTAGGGAGGGGAAGAAAGGAAGGAGAGGTAACTACCTATGTATCTTGGCAGTCTTCCGATGCTGAGTCACGGTGTTCCGTTCTGTTCAAATACCTCTGGCTGGGCTCCCCCATGACCAGCTAATAAAACAGAGTCTAGAGGAAAATGAGGAGGAACCTAGAGGGGCTGAAACGTAAAGTTATTTGTGGCCTAATGACACAAACTTCTGAGTCATGAGTGGAGTGGCTGTGCTACTTGTTGGATTGATCTGGCGGAGGTGACAATGGGAGCATGGAAGCCTCCGTGCTGATGACAAGATCAGAGCAGCAGCATTACTGGACGAACGTGGGGAGATTTTATAAACAAAGGGATCCAAGAAGCGCTGCCTTTGTACTTATCTAAGCCTCCCTGTCTCCCTTCTGTTCTCAACCAAAACCATTAATCGATCTCATATAAAATTCTTGAATACTTTGTGGTTAGATAAAGAATAGTTCCCGGATCACATCAGGAAAATCTAGGGTGAGACAGGCAGTTTCTACTTCCCACAGTAGTTAACATTAATTTTTATAGGCAACCAATTGGGAAAAACTAAGAAATTAATGAAAATTTTAAACTATCGCCCTCAATATATATGAAATGAAGCACCAAAATTAGCTTAGGTAATGATTATTTTGGCAAGTTTTAATCATATGAGATATAATTGGAAAAGGAGACTGATAATATTATAAAAAAGATACAATAAAAATAAATGAGGAGAAATAGGATGAGTGTTAAAATATAAAATGTTTTTGAAAGAATATGTGTTTTTGAAAGATTTTTGAAAGAATATATAGTTATGCCTCTTAAATCAATGTATAAAAATTCCAAATAACATAGTTCATTAATGTAAGATTTTTCTAAGGGTAACTTAGTAGAGTGACAAGTTCACAGAGAATATTTTAAAATGATAAGCTGTAAATTTTCTTATAGTTAACAAATACTGGTGCTGTTAAGGGATATTGGTACATACATCACAGTAAATCTAATCTGGGTGTGGTGGCTCATGCCTATAATCCCAGCAACTCAGGAGGCTAAGGCAAGAGCTCGAGACTAATCAAAGCAACATAGTGAGAAACCATCTCTGCAGAAAGTAAAACACTTGGTTGGATGTGGTTAGCCAGTCCTGTAGTCCTACTGGTCGGGACACTGAGCCCAGGAATATGAGTCTGCAGTGAGCTACAAATATGCCATTGCACTCCAGCCTGGGCTAGAGAGAAAGTCCTGGCAAAGTCAAACCAAAACAAAAGAAATCCAAAAACTGAGTAGAAATTTCTATATGTGTTCATATATACCATGTATATACACACACACACATATATGGTATACGTGCCTATATATAGGCACATACACTATATTTAACTAGGATTATGAGAAAGTTATGGAACCCTTACAGAAGATTAGAAGACTTCTAAAAGTCACCAAAGAGTGGTAATATACCCATTTTTTCAAATACATATGCACATTGATTAGATCAGAGTCTATATTTGCATGGCAAGGAAATTTCCCATGAGGTTCTTCAGTAAACAGTACTGAGGAGTTGTAAGCTCTGTCAAATTCACAGAACACTTTTTCAAGTGTGAATCTATAACAAAGAGTGATGCCAACAGAGTCCCCCTCCTTTTCTCTTCCACTGGTGAAAATACTACAAGTAGTTCTTCCTCCAAATATTTTCCCTGAGTGATTAGTTTATGAAACATCTTCCTCTCAGATATGGCCTTAGGAATTGACCTTGAGGAGTTGACTGTGTCATTTTAACGGCTTCACCCAGGTTTAAACAACGTTTCCCTATTATAAATGTACCCTTCATCCCGTGTTTCATTGCTTAGCGCTCTCTTTCCTTTCACAGGACAACTCAGTGTGACAAGAAAGCATTTATTCAGGATTCTGGGGGTAACTTTGCTCAGGTACTATGGTTCTGTGGATGCAAAAAAGATGAAGGCCACGTATTTTTAATGGGAGCAAATAAATTAAATACAGGAAAAAGGTACAACATAGGCTCAGCCAAAATATTTGTAAAAAAAATTGTACCTTCATAGGAGAAATGAAGACCCATATTCAAATTTTAAAAGAGAGCCAGGGCTAAGACATTCCTATAGTCATGAATATAAAAATTAACACTGTGTATTCTAACATTGGGACTGAAGCAAAAGGATTGGGTGGGTGCAGTTGAGACTGAGCAAGTTATGAAGACCTTAACTGCCAGAATAATATGTTTAAGCTTGATTTTATACGCGGTGGGGACCCACAAACAGTATTCAATCTCACAGGAGGCATTTCATGCTAAAGAAGTATATCACCCATGTGTCAGCTCAATTCTCAGCATTTCTCTTTATTGTTTGTTAATCCTAAATTAAATACACTCAAGCACAAGATAGTGATGTTTTAGTCAGGGAGGACCACATATATAACAATGATCCCATAAGATTATAACACCATTTTTTTTTACTATATTGTTTCTATATTTGGATATACAATCCTTTCCGTTGTGTACCAGTTGCCTACATTTGTACTGTAAGAGCTCTACTACCATATCTCCGGCGTGTGCAATAGCTATATCATCTAGGTTTGTGTAAGGGCACTCCCTGGTGTTTGTGCAGTGACAACATGGTGCACTCCATTATTTCAAAATACCATCACTGAATAAAGTTAGGAACAGTGAATGACGGTGAGGGTTAGAAGAATTGAAACATTAAAAACATGTTTGATCTTTATGGTTTTTAAAACTTCTCCTTAAGACTGTATTGTATAAGTTATTACTGTGATCATAATAGCCCAACTGTTGATGAAGAAACTCAAGTGGGAAATTGGTGATGATTTAGGCTGGGAATAGGTTAGAAAAGATACTAGTCATGCTAGCAGATGGAAGGGCAGCAAGGTAGGTGGCAGAGAGGGAATCTGGAGGCGGGGCTGTGCCAGAAAGAACATAGGAATTTAAACAGATGGAAGATGATATATTAGTTGGCAGGGAGAGAAGCTGAGTGACAAGCTGGAAAAGCTATTGAAGGATTGGTAGGATAGGCAGCCAAGAGGTGAATTAGATGCACCAGTGATAAAAGAAATAGGTCAGTATGAGGGCATCCAAGTTCCATAACAAATAGGTAAGAGTCATGGAAAACAACTATGATGTGTTCCTTTCCTGGAACTGAGAAAATGACTTTTATTAAACCCTGTAAAATCCTTTGAAAGGGTGATGAACAATAATCTTCTACAGAGGAAAATTTTTAGCCTAAAATTCAGAAATGCTTACTTCTGGGGAAATTTATTCTGTAAAATTATCATGAACACAAAATTTATTTCCTTCGTTTGGGTTTCCTGTTAAATATAGTTTGAGTTCTGGTCCTGGCTTGGTTAATATATATGAGGATCCGGCTGGAACAATATTATTGAAGCATAATAAAAGTAGAAGAATTTCAAGCCCCTTCACAAACAGAATTTATCAGACTATGGAAAATGCATATCTTTGTAAAAATTCTTTGTCCTTTGTAAGTGATAATATCAGTGTCTCAGTGAACATAAAGAAGATGATCACTAGTCACTGGGTCTCTCTGCTGCTTTCAGAATTACCGACCCTTAAATCACCATGTTTTTAGGCAATTATTCATACTTATAAGTACTTAGTAAGATTGTGTAACGGAATTGAAGCACTTTTAAAATGGCAGCTGTCATTGTGAGTTAATGTGGAAGTTCCATGCTCAGTAATATTTGTAGGAGGTGCTTAACTTAATATGGCCATACCGATTGACCTTCAGATAGTTATAGTTTTCTAAGTGGAAGAGACGCTTCAATTTGCCACATGTACAAATTTAGAATTAACATTCTATCCTTTCCTTTTTCCACGTAGCCTACAAACTTATTTTTCTGAAACTTTCAACCATATTTCTCAGGCTACTCTATTGCTATTTTACATAGGAATAGATTCTAGTATTTGATAGACTAGTAGGAACATAATTTGTTGTTTATTTCAAAATAGGGAAAATGTAAGAATTGTGATGTTGCCAACACAAAGAAAAGGTAAATGTTTAAGGGGATACTTATCCCCATTACCCTGATTTGATCATTACACATTGTACACAGGTATTAAAATATCACCTGTGCCCTCAAATATGCGTGACTTTGTGACAGTTGTGAAAGAAACAACTTTCTTTAATAAAGACTGTGAAAGAAAAAAGAGGAATTTTTAATTTTCCTGGGGGGATGCTTTAGACCCTTTTTCACTCACCTCCCTCTATATAGGAAAGAAAGTGATACTAATCAGGGGGGTCTCCTATATATGACTGAAGAGTAGAGAGGACACCACTCTGCTTTGATTATCCTTATAATCCCTGTGTTTAGGACCATGCCTTAAGCCTATCAGATGTTCAGGAAATATGTGCTGAATGAAGGATTATGTGACTTGATTTATTCATAGTAAGATATTATTGTTTAAGTCACATCATCAAATTAATGCTTTTCTAGGGACTTGTTATGTTTAATGGACATAGCCCATATAAGATAAATTCTATGGTAGTAGATTTGGTTTTTCAATGAAAAAATCTAACTTGGACAAGTTTAAATAACTGGGGGGGTGCTTATTGGCAGGATATCCGTAGTGTATGACTAAAGGGGATACAAGCACATATTGGGGAGGATGGGGAGGGGTGTAGCTGAATCGAGAGCATACCTGCGACTGAGTGCCACATCAGCACAGTCAGCTTCTCTGAGTGTGGCTCCAACCTCAATGAGGATCAGTTGTTTTGTGCCTTAGACAATATGCCTGGTTGCCCAAATACAGAGACCTTTATATCTTGTACTGCTTTCCTCCCCCTCACTATCAGTGACCATATTTTGCAATAGTTTTTATGAAGACAGTATCATAAATGGTCAATTTAGGTGACTGGAATGAGCATAGAGCTTTCGTTGACATATTGATTAGAAAATTAAAGCAAAAATACGTGGGTCTACAAAAATATATTAGTAAAAGGGAATCACTAAGGATATTTTCAAGATATTTAAAAGAGAATTAGTAAAAATATTTTAGTAAAAGAGAAACTGTCTTTTGCAGAAGTTAATGGGAGGATACAAATAATTAAAGTACTTTTAATTATTTTAAGGAATAGTCTCCATATTTTCAGACCTGTGGGAACAATATGGTTCGGCTTATCTTCCTATACCCAGCATTTAGTACATTGCATTGTATATTATAAACAGCTGGTTTACATTTGTTATTAACATATTGATCATAAGGACTTCTTAACTCACATGATTAATTCATAATAGTTTAGTGAAATATGCTATAATGAAGCTGTTGCAACAAGAAGAAAATATTTACAAAAGCTAAATATATTCCATACTGTGGCCTTTTCATAGTTAAAGGACAAAGTGTTTAGAAATAAGTGGCATGCGAGATAAGGGGAGGACTAGACCACAAAGAATGCATCTGGTTGGGTCTAGATTTGTATCATGTTCTAAATAATGGCTTGAAATATTATACTGTTTCTTTGGAATTTCTTGAAGAGGTTAAATACATGGGAAATTCTTGAGAGGACTACAACTAAGTAGAAATCATAATAAAAATATTGAAAGAAGTAGCTATTTTCGCCAGTATACTCAGCTAGAAGTGTGAGAACATGGCAAAATGTTTACATAAATATATTTGGATGAGGTCTTTGCCAGAGAGCAGGAATGCCAAATATTATTGATTTTTTAATAAATGCCATACTTTAGTCATATTTGTAGGAAAAATGTTTTTGGCCCAATTATTGTTTTGAAGTTCTAAATAAAAAAAGGACAAATATGGCTATTTTCTTTCTGGGTTTATTACTGCAGTAAGATGTAGCCATCACCTCTGAAAATATTAATACAACTGCCTTTAGGCAAAATTCTCCTTTTAAGTTAAATTGAACATAAATAGATGCTTCTTGCAATAGTAAAAAAAAAAAATTCGGTAATTCGAGAGTGAGATAACTTAAAATCTGTCTCTTTAGAGCTTCATCAGAAATAAAATGAAATCTTAGAATTGGAAGGGGTCATAAAAAAGTTGTTACTAACCTTAATTTCACTTGTAGAAATCAATTTTCTAATGATTGATTCTTACCGAGGACCTGCTATTTAGGCACTGCCATGTAAGGAAAATAACTTCAAAAGCTCACATAGTTAAAAATTTAATAATAATATGTTAATCCCAGTTGCTTTTAAATTATGGAATTCTTGATTCAGGTTTATGTAATTACTTTCTTAGTTTAAGGGAAAATATTGTTTTATGAAAATTAACTATTTCAAGAAGCATGCTTAGGAAAGGCAACTTCAGTGAATGAAAATCATGCCTCTATAAACACATAGACTTCTTAGATCTTAACCACAAAAGTGTAACGTTGGAGAAAGTCACTCATGGGCACTAATTAGGAGATTGGGAGCCATTGAGACATGGTCAGCATCAATGGCAACTTAATTCTTCTGGAGAAGAACTAGTCACATAGTTGACTTGCTGAAAATGCTCTGGTTTATACATATTGTTAAAAACAGAAATTTTAGTGAGCTGGGTGTGGTGGCTCAGACCTGTAGTCCTAGAACTCTTGGAGGCCAAGTCAGGTGGATTGCTTGAGCTTAGGAGTTGGAGACCAGCCTGAGCAAGAGACCCCATTTCTATAAAAAAAAAAAAAAAAGAAAATAGAAACATTAGCTGGGCATTGTGGCAGATGCCTGTAATCTCAGCTACTGAGGCAAGAGGCTTAAGCCCTGGAGTTTGAAGTTGCTGTGAACAATGATGTCATAGCACTCTAGCCTGGGCAACAGGGTAAAACTCTGTTTCAAAAAAAAAAAAAAGAAAAGAAAGAAAAGAAATTCCAGTAGTTTGTAAACAAGAGAAAATGTGTGAAACTTGAGTGCAAGTTGTGTGATTTTAACATTTGTCATAGAGAAGACTGATCAGATTAAATTGGCCCAGCACAATGCAGATATGCACTGTATTAAAACCATGAAGATCATATTGCCTACAAATTAGGTGACATAGAATGAAGAGCACAGTGAATTTAATTTGTTGGTCTCCAGGATATGTTACTGCCATTTTCACGGCAAAAGTATACTCTGTTTATTGTGTTTTGTTGATAGAACAATCCATTATTCAAAAAAAAAAAGCAATGGGGGGGCGGTGCCTGTGGCTCAAGGAGTAGAGCATTGGCCCCATATACTGTGGCGGGTTCAAGCCCAACCCCAGCCCCGGCCAAAAACTTCAAAAAATAAGAAAGGAATGGGTATACCTATATTCATTCATTTTGTACTTCCTTCTGTGCACTCTGATAAATATTTTACATATTTACTTAAATGTCATCATTGGAGGTAAGACAATAAGTATTTTTAAATGTGTTCATAAAAGGCATTATTTTAATTTTATTTAGGAAATATTTTTGTCAGATGTGGCACACACATGATTAGTTGTTTAAAAATAATTTAGATGTTCTTATGAATAAAGCATTGCATAATTGTATATTAAACAAATTACAAAGACATGTAGCCCCTTATTTATTTATTATTTGCATTAAGAATGGATTGAATTAGTTTGGACAATAAAGAAAAATCAAAAGATGAATATTGGTGGAATTAAAATTAAATATTCCTCATAGTCATTAAAAATGATGCTCATCAGACTTAGGTACTTGGGTAAACTGAATCACGTGGTGACGTTTGTGATCTAAAATGAATTCCACCAACAAATGAATTAAAAAGAGTCAGTTTATAGGTGATAGAAAAAAATTACATTAGCAATGGTACTACAGTAGAAATTAGAAGAAGAGTAAACTCAAGCAGATAATTGGTAAGAAAAAGGGAACATCTATGAGTAATTTCAAGAGAAAAAGAAAAAACGTGGCAAGGATTGTGCTGAAGGTATTAAGAATGCAAATGCTTCCTGAAGTCTTAGCATGTTTCCATCCCTCGGTAGAGCAAGAAGGGTTCACCAGAGTCCTTCATTTCTCTCATCAAACAAGGCAGATTTTGCAAGAGTTTGATGAGAAATCATTGGGCAGCTAGGTCTGGTCTTGATGTGACTCCTTCTGACTTCTTTTTGTTTCCTAATCTAAAATTAATCAATAGCACTGGAAAGAAACAAGCCAACAAACCAAAATCTTTGATAAACCTGGGGAAAAGACTGCATCGACATAGTTAAATTCCCAAGATCCTCAGTTTTTTAAGGATGGACTTAATGGCTGGGATCATTGCTTACAAAATCATCTTAAACTTGATGGAGCTTATATTGATAAATGGTTAATATTTTTACTTTTATCTTTTTTATTTTTTCCATACACTTCGAAGTTCCCTCAAATTTCTTTTGCAATATCTGTAGCAAAGGACTTCAAATCAGCCAAAATTTTCATTTAGTTTTAACATTTGTATTTTAGAGGGGAAAAAAACCTGGGTTCAGTAGTGGTTACCACTTCTTTCAATTTGTGTCACTTTCAAACATCATGCCGCCTATTTATGGCAATTAAAAATGTTAACTGATAATTATTTGAACTTTATTATTTTCAAAGATTGTCAGGGAACAATTAAAAAACGTAAATTTATAATGTGGATGGCAATTAGGATCTATTTTCCTAGTTATGTCCATGTGCATCCTTAAATATGAAGTGGAATTACAGCATGAAGAAGCAGGTCATTCATCTAGACTTGAGTTTCTACACGTTAATTGTTATAGGAACAGTAAGTTTTAGGCCTTGACAGAATGGATTTTCTGGGATAGGATGTGACACCAGAATTAAGATTTCATATATGGGACAGGGCCCGTAGCTCAGTGGGTAGGGCACCAGCCACATGCACCAAGGCTGGTTGATTCGAACCTGGCCTGGGCCTGCTAAACAACAATGACAACTACAACAAAAAAATACCCAGGTGTTGTGGCAGGTGCCTGTCATCCCAGCTACTTGGGAGGCTGAGGCAAGAGAATTGTTTAAGCCCAAGAGTTTGAGGCTGCTGTGAGCAGTGACACCACGGTCCTCACCAAGGGCAATGGCTTGAGATGCTGTCTCCAAAATAAATAAATAAATAAATAAATAAATAAATAAATAAATAAATAAATAAATAAATTTCATATATAAAGAATGTACCTATATCTTTTAAATTTTCCTTTAAATTATTATTTTCCCTAGTTTCACTTGTATAAAGACCAGTTTTCTCTTAGAATTCTTTTGTCAGAGAAATGTTTAATTTTATCAACAAATATTCATCTTATTAGATGTTGTTAAGCATCTTCTAGCTAAATTTTATGCTCAGTTAAAAGGCAATGTAGTAATTATGTTCTAGGCTAGGTTGCTGGATTGCCTTCATACTGGTCTCACATTTGTTACTGTGTGAAGACTTTCATTGACTAGGTAGGCTGTTGTAATTTCATTTTGAAAGCATTTGTGTATATATTACATATAATAAAAACTAAAGGTGAATAATTTATGAGGTGGCGTTTAGACCCTCACCTATTTTGAATGAGTCAAGGTTTTCAAGTACTATTTGGGGATTTATGATAAGCAATAATCTGACTCATCCAGTTCTATTTAAAAGAGATACAGATGCAATAAAATGAAGAAAGGATATTTCAAAGAGCTTTTTCCAATGAAATTATTTTTTGCAGGCCTTTCAAGGATGTGTGTCCTCTGTCTGGGGCTCAGAAAATGTGCTTAGTCTTTAGGGCTTCTGAGAAATGAAACTCCTATGAAGTTGTACTGTCTTGAATTATATATGGTGGCTTCATAGTTCAGACAGAATTGAGAACATCAGCTTCTCTTTAGTGAAAAAAGAAGATAGTAGGGATTGGTATAAACGAGAAAAATCATAGACAATTCCTAGGAATTGTCTCCTCAGACAAAATAAATGTGATATAGAAATGTATTAGGATAGGTCCATAATGAATTATCAAAAGACAACATCCTTGCACAGTTAGAAGGATCAACAAATAAGGATCATCAAACTGTGGATTAATGAAGAACAAGAAAATGTGAATGTCGTGCCTTGAGATTTTAGACAAATGGCTTAATCTCTGTAAACTTCAGTTTACTAATCATCAATACAGGGATTAGTGATACCTGACTCCGCCAATTCTCAAATGGCTCATGAAGTACACATGAACTGTTCATAATCTTTCTGCCTCTAAAAAAAGGCAGCAAGACCAAAGAGTAAATTTAATATTAGAAACAACAATAAAACCTACACACTTGATTAACAAGATTGACTTTTTATGAACAAAACATGTATATGGTTGGTATATATGGTTTTATATATATATGGTTAGTATGTATGGTTATATGCATATATATATATATATATATATATATATGGTATGTATGGTTAGTCATTCGGGGAAAGTAAAACACAAATAAATGCAAAACATGTACTACTGACTGACTCCAAAAGAGCATAGTGTAGGTTGGAAATCATAATGAATCTCTTAACCAAGACTGATTTATAACTGCACTGCCATCCAGTCTATCCTCTGATTCCAGAAATACTAATAGTGGAGCTTGGTTAGAATTTATTAGGAGAAATAAGACAATTGGTGCTCGACAATATGTTAGTGTATTGGATTTATTCTTCACCATCTGAAGAATTTCTAGAAAGGAGACTGAGTCTCCATGAAATGCTAACAACACTTTCTTAAATACATTTGTAGTAATTGCTAATATATAGTAGTTATTGGTATTATTATTACTAGTTTTTAGAGACAAAGTTTCACTTTGTCACCCTCGGGAGAGTGCTACGGTGTCAGAGCTCATAGCAACCTCCAGCTCTAGGGCTTAGGCGATTATCTTGCCTTAGCGTCCCAAGTAGCTGGGACTACAGGCACCTGCGACAGGGCTATTTTTTTATTGTTGTTGTTGCAGTTTGGCTGGGGCTGGGTTTGAACCTGCCACCTTTGGTATATAGGGCCAGCACCCTACTCACTGAGCCACAGGCGCTGCCCATGATTGGTACCTTTAAAGTAAAGATATTCAAACAATATTTCAGCTATGCTGTATGCAACCAAAGCAAAACAAACTCAAATAAGGAAAAGCATATGTATGTATGTATCTATTAATCTATCTATCTATCTATCATCTATTTATCTTTTTTTGTGTGCCAAGATATAAAAACTATCTTAGAATCAACCAATAAACTCTTTAGGAAATGATAATAAAACAGCATGTTTACAAATACATCATTAGTATTATAAGTAATACATATTGAGTTAATTCTATTTACATTTAACTTGTGTTTTCTACAAAGGCACCCAGAGACTTGCTCACTTTTCCTGGACTCTCCTTCCATGGACATGCCTTGTAAACACACCTGTAGTTTCACCTCATTATGAAATTAATGTATGACAAATCATTGTTCATTTTTAATTTTTCTAAAGACTATTCACTAGTAGTCATCTGGCGTGCAGTTTCGAAGGACTTGGCGACAGTTATCTTTTCTTTCTCTGAATTGTTTATTACTTTTCATCTGTTAAATTAGATGTTTGCTAAACCATGTCCTGCTGGGCTATCCAGAGAGAGTTGTGGTAAAAGGGGTGAGTAGTTATCTCTATTCCTTAATGTGTCATAAAACAAAATGGATTTGTTACAGTCACAATCTATTCCTTGATAATTCTTTGTATTCAAAAAAAAAAAAAAAAAAGAAGAAGCTTTAGAAGACACAAACCCCATCTGAATCCATTATTGTTCCTATTTCAAATGACATTATCAAATTATCCAAAGTGATGTTATGAAAATATGAGCCGGTCTAGAGCAAGTTGCATGTCTGGATGAATAAGTATCAGTAGCTTTTGTATTCCTCAGCTGTCTATGAGAGTATAGTGGGTGCAGAGACATACCAATTGATATGAAGGTTTTCTTTTTTTTATTTGTTAATGGGAGATGTGGATGAAACTATTTGCTACTTTTGCGTTATTACTGCACTAAATGTAAACCAATTATGAATTATTCAGTTCCTGTTTTATCCTTTTTTCATTTTGAAGTTCAAAATACCATTTGTTTAGCGTAAAACATCCAGGTGTCTTAGACACAAAGTCACTTTCATTTAGGTAACTTTCCGATTTTTAACACATGAAGTGCAAGTATTTCTGCTGGGGTTCTGATTGGACTGCATTTCCTATGCAGTGAATTCTTGGTGTACTACACATCAAGATCTTCCCAAAGCCTTTGAGTAATCATCTGATAGCGGTGGAAATGGGGGCTGTTTGGATTGCATTCGGAGTCAGAGGTATTAACAGAGCTCCCATGTACACTGAGGATCAAAACATTTTAGTAAAATCAAAACTGAGAAGCAGGTCTTGTCTTCAGTTTACACACAACTCCTTTTCACTTTTCTCTTACCCTCCCATTCGCCTTCTTTTTTCCCAGTGCACTGAGATGAAAGCCCTAGCTTAAAAAAAAAAAAGTCTGTGCAAGCTTGCATGTGCACATACCTATACGTGCTTTGAATCACATTTCATAAAGGAGAGGGACTCTGTGTAAAAAAGGCAATCAAAAAATAAATCCCATCCATGTTTTGGGATTTCCCTGGCACATTTATCTTTTAAAAACTCTTGGCCTCTCCTGGGTTAGTCTTCGTAGAGATTTATATGCTCATTTTGTTAAAACAAAAACAAAAACCCACAAACCTACATTTGCAAAGTTGTTATACACACGTCATTCTCCATTTGTAATTCCTCAACTATATATAAGGTCGGTAGGAAGGGTATTTTTCTTTCTGTTTTATAGATGATAAAATAGAGTCGGATTTTTAATCTTAGCCAGCTCTGAGACCACTGCTCTTACAAGTACAGAGTATGACTGTGGCTTGGCTTTCAAGCTTTTTGCCAGATTTCCCACACACCATTTACTTAATCAAAAGTGTTTATTAATATTTTAAGGAACACATGTGCCTTTTTTTTTTAGTGCCATCTTGTTTCAATTATAAATGGCACATTTCCCCCTACTTTTATGTTCTTGAAATTAAGCTGATACCAAAATTTGTGTCACAGTGACATTCTTTTCAAACTCTGAAATTAAATTGATAAAACAGTTTTATAGACCTGAGGAAGAATAATCTTTTTAGTTCCATCCCTGTGCCTAGGAAGCGTCTTATGTGTGTTTGAGTTCTTTCTTCCCCTGCCTCTAATAAAAAATAAAACTCTTCTTTTGTGTGAAAACCTTATATCCTTCAAACACGATTTCATTGTTTCCTTCCTTATAATTCCCCCAAAACAATGGCAAATCTTTATTAATGTTTATAATCTCTTAAATTTTTTGGTCACTCAGTTTTCTCAGAAGATAACCTTTGTTGCCTAGTTTTCTTTTCTGAGAAAGTTTGATCTAATATCTATTAGATTCTTTTTTTTTTTTTGAGAGAGAGTCTCACTCTGTCATCCTGGGTAGAATGTTGTAGCATCACAGCTCATAGCAACCTCAAACTCTTGGGCTTAACCGATTCTCTTGCCTCAGCCTCCCAAGTAGCTGGGACTACAGGCACCTGCCACAATGCCTGGCTATTTTTTTTTTTTATTGATGTTGTTGTTGTTGCAGTTGTCATTGTTGTTTTAGCTGGCCTGGGCTGGGTTCGAACCCACCAGCCTTGGTGTATGTGGCTGGTGTCCTACCCACTGAGCTATGGGCATTGCCTTCTATTAGATTTTTAATGAACTTCTCAATAGCTATCCAAGTTTTCAATAATAGCCTGACTTGCAAGAATGTGTTATGTGTTTTCTCCATTGTGTGAACAATAAACATTATCCCAGGCCCAAAGTTACTTTTATTCCATGACATGTTTACAAGTTTCCAGTGTTTTTTTCCACTTGGTGAGGAAAAAAATATGTATGTACATGTGTATATATGTATGTATATGTATGTGTGTATATATGTATATGTATGGGAGAGAGAGGACAGAGAAAGTTTATAGTTTCTTGTTGAATTTTTCTGAACTTGAGTAGAGTGAAATCAGAGCCAAATAAAATTAAATGTCTGACAACTGACCCTAGGAATCAGGGGAAAACTGGAGATAGAAAGCCTTCCAAAGGATTGTATTGAAAGGCTATGGTGGGCAAGACCTCATCATAAATAATTCATGTGTTATACACTTCAAAATAGCTAGAAGAAAATAACTTGAATGTTTCTAA
>CAUYQV010042120.1:0-16966 GCA_963574575.1 Galagoides demidoff
ACTTGCTCAGGCTGGTCTTGAATTTCTGAGCTCAAGGGATCCTCCCAGAGTACGAGGATTATAGTCATGAGCTGCTACACTTGGTCTAGAAATATTTTTAAACTCACAAAGGCACTGAGATTCCCTTACATTTTATTTTATATGTCAGAGCCTGAAGCTGTAGCCCTGGGTAGAGTGCTGTAGCATTACAGCTCACAGCAACCTCAAACTCCTGGGCTTAAGTGATTCTCTTGCCTCAGCCTCCCAAGTAGCTGGGAGTACAGGTGCCTGCCACAATGCCCAGCTAATTTTTGGTTGTAGTTGACATTGCTGTTTGGCAGGCCTGGGCTGGATTCGAACCCGCTAACTTCGGTGCATGTGGCTGGCGCCCCAGCCACTTGAGCCACAGGTGCCGAGCCTACACATACTATTTTAAAGAAGTTACTTTAAGGGTGGATTCCAGTAAAACACAGGTAAAAAGCAAGAAAGAGGAATACAGAGGATCCTATAAACCAGCAGTTCTCAACCCATGGGTTGCAACCCCTTTGTAACAATGAAAATACATCCTGCATCTCAGATATTTACATTACTATTCATAACAGTAGCAAAATTACAGTTATGAAGTAGCAACTTAAATAATTTTATGGTTGGGGGTCACCACAACATGAAGAACTGGGGGCATTATGAAAGTTGAGAACCACTGCTGTAAATAATATTTTTAACTTAAGAGGTGAGCTGAACAGAAGTCCCACAAAGATAGCTTTCAGTAACTAGTCCAGGCCAGAGCTGTAAAAGGCTCTGGAGAAGATTCTCACAGGAAAAGAGGAGCATCTCTCCACTCAATAGAGTGTAAAGCCAGCAGCTGCATAAAAGAGGACATAAAGATTCATTATTCTGGCTCGGTGCCTGTGGCTCAAGAGGCTAAGGCATCAGCCACATACACCTGAGCTAGCGGGTTCGAACCCAGCCCGGGCCCGCCAAACAACAATGACGGCTATAACCAAAAAATAGCTGGGTGTTATGGAGGGCGCCTGTAGTCCCAGCTACTTGGGAGGCGAAGGCAGGATACTCGCTTGAGCCCAGGAGTTGGAGGTTGCTGTGAGCTGTGATGCCACAGCACTCTACCCAGGGTGACAGCTTGAGGCTCTGTCTCAAAAAAGAAAAAAAGATTCATTATCCTTTCATCAATAAGAAAAATGGTCAATAAAAATTTCCAGGAAAACCTAAAAGTTATACCTGAGTGTCATGGTCTAAATATTAAGTAAATTAACACGTGACAGGGTTTTAAGCAATTAACAGAATTAAAAAGGAATCTGACCACGATGGTAGGAACCTTTTCCTTTATGTGGTCCAGGGGTTAAGGTAGTTAGCAAATTGTGACCCTTACATACCATTGGACCCTAAAGTGTTTAATATTTACAAAATAATTTTTAAATGTAAATTGCTAATAATCATTGATAATAATCTGTGTCAGGCAGAATTCTAAGAATTTATTCTAATATCTTGTCTAATTCTCCCCCAAATCCTATGAGGTAGGTACTATGGTGACTATCTCACAGATGAGGAAACAGGCAGAGAGAACAAGTAACACAAGCGGGTAAGAACAGAACAAAAATCAGAACCCTAGGCGGCGCCTGTAGCTCAGTGGTTAGGGTACTGGCCACACATACTGAAGCTGGTGGGTTTGAACCCAGCCTGGGCCTGCTAAACAACAATGACAACCGCAACAACAAAATAGCTGGGCGTTGTGGTGAATGCCTGTGGTCCCAGCTATTTGGGAGGCTGAGGCAAGAGAATCGCTTAAGCCTAAGAGTTTGAGGTTGTTGTGAGCTGTGACACCACAGCACTCTACCGAGGATGACATAATGAGACTGTCTCAAAAAAAAAAAAAATCAGAACCCTGGCCATCTGGCTCCAGAGCCTACCCTTCGAACCTTAGAGAATCATATTGACTTTCACTATATTAAATGTTATTTACTTATTTTGGAGCTAAAGTAGAGACAAAGTGTTCTATTTTCTTAGATTCTTTGTCTATTTGGCATCTACTAATCACAGGCCAAACCAATGACCAAAGTTGTTTCCATCTTTCCTGCAACCTAGATTTTTTGGGAGTGCAAAAATATTACAAACCCTCCAGCTGATAGCCCTAACCCTCAACCATTTCTTTTACTGAACTCTCACACACCAAGCCAATATTCCCCCTTCCCTAAATCAACTTAGGGCCAGGGCACAGACAAGTAGGCACATGCCCTCTGCCCCAAAGCTTCCCAGGATTATCGAAACTAGCCAGTCTGAAGCTGTGTCCCTGCCCTGCCTTGCCTTCCCTGTAGAAACCCCCGGGGAAGGCTGCGGCCCAAGCTCTCCCCTTGCTCCCCTGTCTCTCGATCAACTCTGGGGCTTCCCCCTGGGGCCCTGAGTGGTAGGCTGAGCCCCTTCTCTCAGGAATTGTGAGCAGTAAATTCTTTCTTCGATGGCATTATTCACATCATCACTCAGTCACTTTTATAAATTAAGACCCAAATCACAAAGCATGGAAGAATGAATTATGGCTAAAGAACAGAATTGAAACATATGATTCCGGCAATCTATCAGTAAAGGTAAACTGGAAAAGAAGGGAAGTGATTGTGGGAGGGGGAAGGCCGGGGCATTCGTACCCACAGCACACACGGAGGGCGCCCAGGGGTGGGTCCCACAGCTCATGGAAGAAGAAAGAGGAAGATACAAAGTTACTGGGGAGCTAAGTGGAGTGCTAAATTTTTAAATGATCAAAACTCAGGGGGGAGAGAGAAAGCAAAGCTATTGAAGCTACCCAGTTCCTCACCTTTCATGGCATGGACCCAACAGAGGATATCTGTTATCAAAAAGACCATGGCAGGAACCAGCACGTGAACCGACCGTGGGGAGCCCGTGATGGGCTGGCCAGGAGCCCACTGGGCAACTCCTGTTCTCTGGCACAAGCTCTTCTGAACAATTTGATTTTTTGAAACCATATGCACGTATTACTTTGATTAAAATTAAAATATAACAGATTGGTAATTGGATGTTGATGTTATTAAATCCTTGGTCTGCATGGCAGGTCAGCACGTGGGGAGTTGGAACAGCCTGCGGCTGGGATATTGAATCTGGATGTGGCTTACAGGAGAAAAGCTGGGAGCTCAGGAAAGGAAAGCAGTAATTAAATTTTTTTGCAGTGGAGCAAGACAGGAAAAGACGCAGTGGAGTTAAGGTTAGCTTAAAAGCATCCGCATAAGTTGAGAACACTGATATTTCTGTGTCTGAAGAAAGCCAGGCTTCCCCTGGCATGTCATTGTGCCCACCTAACCACCAGAAGTCAGAATTTTGGCAGTGGGCACCTTGACAGTTCTTCAAAGGGAACCAAGGACTCACTACATATAAGGCAGGGCTAGATTGGCAGAAAATAGGATGGGCCTGGGCATATGGCACTGAGGGGCGAAGCATCGTTGCTCCCTGAGATTGCTGGGCAATACCCTCTAACCAGGTTTCCATGGTGACAAGCTGAGTAGCAAAAGCCATGATTAGGGCCAAGTATGACAAGCTGGACACTACAACAGCCTTGGGCCCACGCTGATACTGCATAAGGCAAGCCAACATGAGATGGGTTAATGTAATGCATACATTAGTTTCCACGTTGTTTTCTGCCAGAAATGCTCTCTCTTGCCCACACCAGCTTGGGACCACCCTACCCAAAGTTCTGGCTAACAGCTACATTACACACTGCCCTATGTGCCTTCAGCCTATTCAAGTTCAATGAAGACGGGGGATTCCTGCAGTGTGCTTGACTACCATGTGCTGTTTTTGTTTGAGACTGAGTCTCACTCTGTGCCTTGGGTAGAGTGCCATGGCATTGTAGCTCACAGCTCAAGAACTCCCCTTGTCTCACCCTCCTGAGTAGCTGGGACCACAGGCAGCCACCACAATGCTTGGCTAGTTTTTCCAATTTTAGTAGAGACGGGGTCTCAGTCTTGAGTAGTTTGGTCTTGAACTCCTGAGCTCAAGCAATCTACCTGGTGCAGCCTCCCAGAGTGCTAGGATTACAGGTGTGAGTCACCATGCCTGGCTCTTGTGGTGGTTTTGACTATAGTATGTCTATTGAGTGTGAAGAGCAAGGGGTGTATGAAGCAGGTCACAGGCCCACTGGACACATCTGTAACTACACACCTGCTCTGCTAAGTGCCTGGCGTGGCACTTCCACCCGTGAATTGAATCCACAAAAACAGAACTCAGAGATGCATACATTCTTCCTAAAATGTTGCTCAAGGGAATACAGTTGACTAAGGGATGGGTTAAAATAAAAAGCTCAAAAATGGATGACTCATGGTACCCCCAAATTCACAGTGGTCAAGGAGATAAAGACAGAAATCTATCTAAATAGCTAACATAAATATAATCGTAAAATATAAAAACGTAAAAGAAGTTATACCTTCCTGGCCTATGGAAGACAGCAAATTAAAAAAGAAAATGAACAGAAAAAAATTTAAAAACAATTAAAAAGGGAAAAAGATAGGGAGGCACCGGTAGCCTAGTGGGTAGGGTGCCAGCCACATACACCAGGCCTGGCAGGTTTGAACCCAGCCTGGGTCTGCTAAAACAACAATGACAACTAGAACAATGACAAAAAGTAGCTGGGCATTTTGTGGTGGGTGACTGTAGTCCCAGCTACTTGGGAGTCTGAGGCAAGAGAATCGCTTAGGCCCCAGAGTTTGAGGTTGCTGTGAGCTGTGATGCCACAGAACTCTACCCAGGGTGACAGCTTGAGACTCTGTCTCAAAAAAATAAAAGAAAAAAGAAAAAAAGATGGCCAGGTGTAGTGGCAGGTTCCTATAGTCCCAAATACCCGGGAGGCTAAAGCAAGAGGATCTCTTGAGCCCAAGAGTTTGAGGTTGCTATGAGCTGTGATACCACAGCAGTCTACCCAGGGTGAGGGAGTGAGACTCTGTATCTAAAATAAATAAATAAGAAAAGTATGCTTAAAAAGTGGATATAAAAAAATCAGTTAATAATAATAATAATCTGATCCAAAATTTCAGATTGTTTTGATGAAAACCAAGAAGTGGTTGGAAATAAAATCATTGGGTTCCTTATTCTTCATGGGAAGGGGAAGTTAAGAGATATTTTTTCTATTGTAATATAAACGACGAATGCTGCTTTGAATACACACACAGCTCCTCCTCCATCTGAGATACCTGCAGAATTCAAACTAGGGAAAAAGTTGGTCATCCAGAAATACTTCATGTGCTGAGAGTTTTTTCTTTTATTCCTCCTTCTCTCCCTCCCTTCCTTCTGCTCTGTTTAAAACTTTCCCCCTTGGCTGCCTTTCCCTCTCTTGGTGGAATTCAGTTTAGAGTAACTGCTTGCTTCCCCTGCCTCCGAAGATGCTTCTCACAAACGACGTCTGAAGAGGGAGTTGGTACATATTAATTCATTTAAACAACATTTATTAAGCACCACCTGTGTGCTAAGCTTGAGCTAGGAAAACAGAAGTCTAGTGTCCTTGCAGATGGGTGGCCGTGGGGTAGCTTCTGAAAGGGCTGTCTTTCCCTCCCACTCGTGCTGTGTCTTTAGAAGCCCTTCTGATTCGGGATGGCTTCCCTTACCCCTACTCCCCTACCCACCCCACTCCCCCTGTTCCCGGCAGACATTTAGTGTGGGGTGCAGAGCACGGGAGATTGCAGCCCAGACAGGGTCTAAACTGGTGTGGCAGCCTGGTCCCCCTCCCACTGGCCCACATAGCCATCCTGGCCTAATCCTCTTTAAAGTGCTAACTAACTCCTAACAAGTGGAAAGATAAGTGAGACCCCTCCTAGGAGTATTTGCCTTTGAAAGGATAACACTTTAAAACCCCTGGGATGTATGTGGGGAGCGTGTGTGTCTGTGTGTGAGAGAGAGAGAGAGAGAGTGCGCACGCACACGTGTGAGCGAGCTGGGTGTGCCCTCCCATCCCTCTCTCTGTCCACCCTCAAGCCCTGTAGGAATGCACAAAGCATTGTTCCTGCCTGGAAAACATCCCAAGTCCCTCTGTCACTGCAGGTAGATGGCAGTGATAGAGGGATGGCAGCCCCCCCTACTTGACATTTTATGCACACCTCGCATAGATGGCAGCCGCTCCTACTGGCTGAAGTTGGGCTGAAAATGAAGCTCCCACCAAGGCAGAGCACACACAGCCCTTTATTCTACACCCCCCCCCCCCCAAACACAGGAAAGCTCCCCACTCAGCCCAGTAGAGCACAGCTTTTACCCGGCAAGTTTCCTCTTCATTTCAAGTGGGTTTTTGAGCAACCAGGTCAGTCTGCGAGGCAGGCAATTGCCAGCACAGTGCAAAGGAAAAAATGCAGTGAGAAAAAATATTCTGAGGGTGCTATCTGTTTTCTTGACAGATAATTTAAACACCTTAGCTAGATTATTTCAGAACTAGAGGAAACGCTTTGGCTTCCATTAACCCCTGGCAAGGGGTTCACGCCTCTGTGGCTTTCGCTTGCCAGCTTCAGAGGGAGGCATCACCCAACCCTTGCTCCTGATGGCTGCAGGGCTGTGAACCCCTGGATCACGGACAGCACCTGGGATGGGTCTCTAAACTTCACCTTTGGCTTCACCCCCTTTTGTAGCCCACCCCAAGTGTCTGTGCCCCACGGGTGTCCCCTCGGCCCTTGAATCTCTCACTTCACCTGTGAAGAGGAACAGTCCCCATAAGCCACCAACAGGAGAGAACTATCTTCTCTGTTTCTGCACCCCACCTGTAGTCCTCCTGAGTCCAGGATGGTCTTGCAAGTTCAACAAATGCATGGAGGCTAACAGTGCTTTCAGCTACTGCTCTTGATCCTTGTATTGTCAACATTTTATGCACAGCTCGCCTGATTTTTAATTTGCATGCAGCACTAAGTCCTTTTGAGTCCCAATATTTAGCCACCTTCCCTGCCCCCGATGCAGGTTTGAGAGAGGGCAGATCTGCTGCGCTGGTGTTTGGCTGGAAAGCCAAGCTCTGCTCCCAGATGGAGTGGGCTGCACGCAGGAAATGAATAGGGGCTGGAAGCAGAAAATTGGACAGGCCAATTATACCGAGCCAGGTCTTTTCAGAGGAGCTTCATGATTTTGATTCAATTCCCAGAACAACAAATATGCCTATGTTTAAACACAGTCTCAGAAATGTGTTCCAAAGCCAAAGTAAAACCATTCCTGGGCTGACCCCTCATCAGCAGGGCTCCCAGGTGGTGCGGGATGCAGCCTTCAATTCAGGGATGCTTTTTTCAATTATGTATTTGATTATTGCTGTCTTTCCGATGGGTCATGTTCCATTTGGGGGGAACACCTATAATTCTGAGGTTCCATTGCCTTCTCTGTCTTCCATATTCATAATCACTGCTCTTACCATCTTCAACTCTTTGATTCTCCCCTCCCCGCATTCTGGGAGATATTACGGGTCTTCTCCTTGCCACTGATTGAAGCTTATTATTATGTTTTGTCTGACTTTGGTGATCTCCTCTCATCTCCTATCTCCTCATGTCTAGCATACAAACAACAGCATATTACATATGTAGACATTTCAAAGACTCACCTTCAAGTAAATACCTGTACATTCATCAAGACTTTAAATATTCCTGGACCTGAGAAGTCTCCTGGATGCCCGCCCACCCTTCCCAGAGGTAGTCACCATCTGGAACCTTGTCTTATGCAATCTCTTGCTTTCCTATTTTAAAAAAGCACCTACATTGCATTTCTAAATAAAATAAACACCGTTGGCCCTTGAGTAAAATGGGTTTAAACTGCACCTGTCTGCTCAGATGTGGATTTTTCTTCTCCGTCTGCTACCCTGGGACAGCAAAACGGTTCCCCCCCCTTCCTCAGCCTCCTTAACATGAAGATGAGGGTGAAGACCTCTGTCACCATCCACTGCCACTGAATAGTAAATATATTTTCTCTTCCTCATCATTTTGCTAATGACACTTCCTTTGCTCTAGCTTATATTATGAATGTATATCAAATATGTGTTAACTGACAGTGATTGGTAAGGCTCCTAGTCAACAGTACACTACTAGTACTTACATTTTAGCGAAGTCAAAGTTATAGGCAGATTTTCAACTGTGTGGGGGGTTGGCGCCCCCAATACCTTGTTCAAAGGTTGACTGTGCTATTGCTTGCTTTTGAACATTATTTTTTAATTACGGTGTTGCTTGGTGACTTGCTATTTTTTGCTCATTGTATTTTTTTTTTTTTTTTGAGACAGAGTCTCACTGTGTTGCCCTTGGTAGAGTGCCGTGGTGTCACAGCTCACAGCCACCTCAAACTCTTGGGCTTAAGCCAGTGGTTCTCAACCCTCCTAATGCTGTAACCCTTTAATACAGTTCCTCATGGTGTGGTGACCCCCAACCATAAAATTATTTTTGTTGCTACTTCATAACTGTAATTTTGCTCCTGTTATGAATTGTAATGTAAATATCTGATATGCAGGAGACCACCGAAGGGGTTGCGACCCACAGGTTGAGAACAGCTGGCTTAAGTGATTCTTTTACCTCTGCCTCCCGAGTAGCTGGGACGACAGGCACCCGCCACAATGCTCAGCTATTTTGTTGTTGGTTAGCTGGCCTGGACCAGATTCAAACCCACCAGCCCCGGTGCATGTGGCCGGCGCATTAACCACTGAGCTATGGGCACCAAGCCCTCACTGTATTGTTGATTCAGCCTTTGGTGAACCTTGCTCTGGTTATTTTTTCACTGCTATAGATTATTTCATAGGAAAGTATATTTATCCATTCTATTGTGAAAGGACATTTGGGGGGCTTCCAGTTTTCTTTTTGCTATTATAAAAAATGCTGCTACACTCATCTATGGTGTGTTTCCTCGGGCGCATGAGTGAGTCTCTTTGGGCACACATCCAGGAGTGGGTTTCCAGGTCATGTGGCACGTGTGGAGATGTAGATGATACTTAGAAAGGACTCACGGGGGGCCAGGCACACCATGGAGATGAACCAGGTGGGACTCCCACTGAAGATGTCTCAGTGATTTAGTTTTCAGATGGGTGCATTAGGAGCTGGTCCTTGACTGTGACATTGACTCTTCCCTGGGTTGAGAGCAGCAGGCAAAGTTCAAAGGTCAAGCGGATAACCAGGTCCTGGTACCCAAAGCCAAGGTCAGAGATGAAAATAATTAGGTCATGGTCAGGACCAGGCTTGTAATTTTGTGGGTATATGAGCCCAGTCTGGGATATAACTTACAAATTCAGGGCATTTAAATGAGAGGCAGGGACCCGGGATGGGCCACTTCTGTCCATCTGTCCTGTCCTCCTCCAACCTGCAGGCCCATCCTGGAGCAGGACAATGCTGAGGGCAGGAGAAGGAAGCTCGTCTAGTGGGAAGAGCCTGTCATACAGCCCAGGTTCAAATCCCAGCTCTGCATGTCCTTGTCACTTAAGGGCCCAGAGCTTCCATTTAGCTGGAAAATGGGGTCATTAATGCTCATGTCCCCAAACCTCACGGCCTAGAGGAAGAGCTCAACAAAGGCCAGTTCTCTTCTGCCCTTTTCTATTGGCAGAATTTTCTGGCACCTCAGCAGAGCATGCGTCTTGAGTTATTTCATTAGGAGAGAGGATGGGTGTGTTTTTTCAGGGCTGGGCACCACCTAGGAGCTTATTAAATACTTCCTGAAGGATGGAGCCATCCTCTTTTCCCCAGTCTCCATCTGTGAGACAGCTGGCTGGGGGGAGGGGCGCGGCTGTGCCAGCCAATGCCACTTGGCATCTGAAAAATCGGGCAGGAAAATCGGATTGCCCAAAACTTTATTCAAATTAAGGCAAGAAAAAGACCAAATTCAGATGCTTTCTTCTTAGCTTTTTACCCTCTTCCCCCGGAATGCACACAGGAGGACATCACACTGGGAAAGGCAGGCTGCGGGCTGGGATGGGGGCAGGGTGGGTTGCTGTGTCTGGATGGTGTTGTGTCAGCTGACCCACAGAGCGGAGAAGGTTGGTCACACTGACCGTGGGGCTCTCAACTCTGCCCCCCTCTGCACGCACCTGGTGTGGCTAAGGAGGCAGAGATCCCTGGTGGTGCCTCAGGGGCAAACGCTGTGGGCCATGTTCCTGGTGGGCCAGGGAGCTTCAAAGAGAACCAGGTCCATCCTCCCTCTCCGTGCCCCCTGGCCAAAGAGCCTTCTGGAACCAACCTCAGTGCCTGTCTCAGGTGACCCAGGACTTGCAATGAGAGGGTGGGGAGCCCCACTGGCCTCCCTGTTGCTCTATGAACCCCCTGGGCAGTAGGATGTCGTCCTTTTCCTGGACCACGTTTCCCCCACATGGCCACTGGCCTACCTGCCACACCTTCTTCAACTCTTTGCTGAAATCACACCTTCTCGAGGAAGCCCACCCTGGTGTCTACTCTTTTTCTAAAACTATGATAAAATATACATAACACAAAATTCGCCATTCTGACCATATATGAAGTACACAGATCCCTGGCATTTAGCACCTTCACCCTGCTGTGTGACCATTACCACCACCCATCTACAGAGCCCTCTCGTCATCCCCAACTGCACCTGTGCTCACTGAGCAATAACCCCCCTCACCTCCTCCCCAGCACTGGGCCCCCACCATTCTGCCGCTATGAATCTGTGACTGTCCCAGGACCGCACATAAGCAGCAGCACACAGAATTGGTCCTTTTGTGCCTGGATTATTTCACGTAGCTCATCTGTGTTGTAGCACGTGTCAGATTTTCATTCCTTGTGAAGGATGAATAATATGCATAATATTATGTATATATCACATTTTGCTTATCTATTCATCTGACAATGGGCACTTGGACCGCTTCCACGCTCTGGCTGTTGTGAATAATGCGGCTATGAGCACAAGTGTACAAATACCCATTTGAGTCCCAGCTCTCCATTCATCTGGTACAGACCCAGAAGTGGGATTGCTGGATCAAATGGTAATTCTATTTAATTTTTTGAAGAACTGCCATGCTGCTTTACACCGAGGCTGCACCATTATACATTCCTACCAACAGTGTACAAAAGTTCCAATTTCTCCATATCCTTACCAACAGTCGGTATCTTCTGCTTTTTTTGGCTTGTTTCTGAGATAAGTTTTTCACTCTGTGCCCTGGGTAGAGTACCATGGCATCCTAGCTCACAGCAACCTTAAATTCTTGGTCTCAGGTGTTCCTCCTGCCTCAGTCTCCCAATTAGGTGGGACTACAGGCCCCCACTAGGAAAGCACGCCTGGCTAGTTTTTCTATTTTTATTTATTTTTTATTTTATTTTTATTTTATTATTTTATTTTTTTTTTTGAGACGGAGCCTCAAGCTGTCCCCCTGGGTAGAGTGCCATGGCATCAGAGCTCATAGCAACCTCCAACTCCTGGGCTCAAGCGAGTCTCCTGCCTCCACCTCCCAAGTAGCTGGGACCATAGGCACCCGCCACAACGCCCAACCATTTTTTTTTTGGTTGCAGCCATCATTGCTGTTTGGCGGGCCCGGGCTGGGGACTCGAACCCGCCACCTTAGGTGTACGTGGCTGGCGCCTTAGCCAATTGAGCCACAGGTGCCGAGCCTAGTTTTTCTATTTTTAGTAGAGACTGGGTCTCACTCTTGCTCAGGCTGGTCTCAAACTCCTGAGCTCAAGCGATCCAACTGCCTCAGCCTCCCAGACTGCTGGGAGGATTACAAGTACGAGCCACTGTGCCCGGCCTCTGCTGCTTTTGTATTAATTAGCCAACCTCACTGGTATACTGCTGTGGCTGCAAACTCCCCTCACCCTACACCCGACACCCCTGATTCCTCTGCCCTATTCTGCTTTTTCTTTTTCTGTGCAGCCCCTGACATATAACAGGATTTGCTTGCTGATGTTTTATCGTCTTTCCCAATCTCTACTAGAACATAAGTTCAGACCACAGACATTTGGCTGTTTTGTTCACTGCTGTTTTCCAAGGGCCTAAAACAGAGCCTGGAACATAGTAAATACTCAAAGACTATTAGGCAAATGAATGAAAGAAGAATTGTTAAAAGCATTTTGGAGGAAGACATAGGTGGCTTCGTCCTCTGGCTCCATCAGTTTTACCTGGTATCTTTGGGCAAGTATCTCCTTTCTCTACGCCTCAGTTTTTCCATCTGTCACAAGAGGAAAACCCATCCTCTTGTAGGCCTCTCTGGGCTCCTATTGGGATGAAGCAAGATTTTCATCACCTGGCCCTTAGCCGGTGGTCAGCTCATATCCACTATAAATGATCAGTCTCCTTTGGTACGTGTGGATCTAGACACTTAGTTCTAAGGTGACAGAGTCAGCTCCCTCTTAGATCTGCCAGCATCTCAGAGAGCAAAGCTCTTTCTCCAGTACACAGACCCAGGTAGACACACGGGGCCAGGAAGGGGGTGGGAGCAGTTGATCGCCTGCAGTACGTAATGTGGGGGAGTCTACACTGGGCAGAACACTCTGGGGACTGATGGATGCCAGAAGCCTCCTCTTCCTGCCACTTACATATGTGTGGGAGCCCAGGAGGTACACTGATAGTGGGTCTGCCTGGCAGAGCCATGGTGGCGTGGGATGCGACCAACACACTGAGGAAGTGTGACCATCCGGGTCCCCCAGGGACGCCGCGACAGCAGCCCAGAGCAAGCCAGGCACAGATGGCAGGGTGCTCAGTCAGCCGCCCGCCCCAGCACCAGCCACCCACTCTTGCACGCGCTCACAGGCCTCTGGCGGGGGCCCTCTGGCAAAGCTGTTTGCAATAAGAATCTAAACTGCAAGTAACAGCAGTACCAGGAGAGGACCAGCGTGGAAAACAGATGGCAGCTTGCGGGGAGCACAGGCCGCCTGCCTGGGAGGCAGGTGCCTCAAGGATGCTGGGCTGGGCTCCACTGGCCTGGCCAGTTCCCACCAGCTGTTGGCTGGGGAGGAAGGCAGAGTCTGATTCTCCAGACCTTCTGCAGGCCCCGACTGAGGAAGACTCTCCCAGTTGGAAGATCCCAACTGGGTTACTTACTGGTCACCTCCAGGCTGGGTGGGCTGGAGATGATTTAAAGACTATCTGGTGAAGCCACTGTTCTATGTCACAAATTCTTCTTTTAGTCAATCAACAACCAGGAGGGGGGGCCCCCACTGTGATAAGACTTCAGGAAATTCAAAAAAGCCCTGTTGGGAAAAGATTCTAAAGTGATAAGAACGAGGCCATTTATTTGCAAAGTTCTCTTTCAATTAACAAGCATTTCCTGAGCACCTTTATATGCAAAACACTGCAGCAGACTAGGTAAGTGCTGGCTGCACTACGGCCTCTGCTGCGTTAGAATCAGGATGCTATGAAATTGGGGAGGCAAAAGCAAAGGCTGAACAGAGAACGCTCTAATTGTATTAATCAGCTTTCAATTACTTACAAATTGGCCTTCATCCCTTTCCGGCCCACCCCCTTCAGATGATGCCTGCACCCTCAGAGCAGCCTTCGTGCCCAAGGTTCATTTGAGAGGTGGGAGGAAGGGTGTCTAGAATCCCGGGGAATTTAGAGTCCAATTAACTTTGCCACTGATTACAGCATAACTTTGAGTGAATCACTCGGTTCCTTTTTTTGTTTTTAATTGTTAGGATTAAAGGCTAAACAATAAGTGCCATGGATTTCCGGTTTGCATTATGATGTATGTAGAAGCCCTCAGTGCAGTCCTGTCCAACCCCAACTTATATGCCCATGAAGGCACGTGGAAAAAGAAATCCTCCAGCATGGAGAGAGGGATCTATCAGGCCACAGCTGGGCTCCCCTCCACAATAGGCAAGTAGACGGGGTTGAAAGCCTGGCAGGGGTTGGGGCCAAGTCTGGAGCCACCTGAGCACTTTCCTGGCATGGCAGTGGCCATCCTCCCTCCTCCAACTCCGTGTTCATCCCTGGGAGACAGAACTTGTAAAAGACAGCCAGGCTGTCAACAGGAGCTGCATCTGGGAAGGTATAAGTCTTTAACCAAAACTCAGTGTGAGAGAGGCGGGGAGAGCTGAGGAGACACAAACCCCAAACTGTAGCCTTTCATGTCCTCCCAGGCTGCAATGGCCCTCGAGGGCCAGGTCACAGGGCAGTCAAAGGTCCCTCTGCTGTGGAGCAGAGATCACAGGTAAAATCCCAGACAAAGGAAAAGGGCTGTCGGAGGCTGCCTCTGGAGCAACCCGGGTCTGCGGAGCTCTCTGCATGTGAAGGTGGACAACTGGGAGGAAAAATGCGGGATGGGGAGAATCTGTAAAGGTGATTGGGGGCATATATTATCCTGAAGACCCTGATAAGGGGGAACATCTCTAGAGTGCTTAGTACATGTGAATGTGGCAGGCCAGTGTTCAGGAAAAAAAAAATCAGATGATTGTTTGGTGTCTTAGAAAGATGAAGACTGGCCTTTTATAAAACAGAAAGCCAAAAGAAGAAAACAGGCAAGACGAGAAAAATGATGGCGCTCTGCAGGGAAGCCAAAAAGAAAAGGGCAGAACCAGAACTTATGTGCCCCAGGCAAGGGCAGAAATGACTATGGAGACAGTGGCCACTCTCACATGTGCTTCTGGGAGCATCACTTGGTATGAGCACTTCGGAAAATGACTGGAAATTACCCCATACAGTTGAACATGGGCACACCCCAGGGCCCAGTGGAAACTCCTTTAGGGGTAAAACCTGGAGAAGCTCTTGTGAAAGCATCCCAGGAGACACAAATGTTTAATAGCAAAATTCTTCATAATAGAGAATGAACAAAGTGATCAGTAGTAGAACGGACAAGGTGGGGAGAGTTGCATTGATTAGAAGGAGATATAGACGGCAGGAAGGGGAACAAACGCAGTTACGTACATCAACATGGGCCAATTTCAAAATCACCGGGTTGAATAAGAGAAGAAATCACAGCAAAATACACATCTTACTCATGTCGCATTCAAACACAGGCAGAACTAGGCATGAAGACTTTTGCATTGTGGTAATGATCTATATCTTGGCTTTGCTGGTGCTTAGTGGGTACTGGTTTTATTATGGTTCTTTAAACTGCACGCAAATGCTTTTGAAGACTCTTTCCTATCTAGGTTGTCTGTACACGCACACATACCAAGGCAAACCCCAGGAAACCAACTAAGTCAGATCTCCCCCTCTGCCAATCAGCGATGGAGAAGAAAAGCTTTAAGGTTTTTCAGAATGGAAGGGGAAACTAATGGTGGTAAAAATACCTCATACGTACACCCTTTTGGCTCTCTGAGCAGCACCATGGAGGCTGGCAATGAGCACTTTACGGAGGATGGCAGAAAGAGAGCCAAGAAGAAAGTGGTTGGTCCATTTTCTAAGAAAGATTGGTATAATGTGAAGGCACCTGCTATGTTCAACATTAGAAATATTGGGGCCAGGTATGGTGGCTCACGCCTGTAATTCCAGCACTTTGACAGGCCAAGGTGGGCAGATCACCTGAGCTCATGAGTTCCAGACCAGCTCAGCAAGAGAGAGACCTCATCTCAAGAAATAGCCAGGTATTGGTGGTAGGCACTTATAGTCCCAGCTCCTTGGGAAGGTGAGGCAAGAGAAGCACTTGAGCCCAGGAGTTAGAGGTTGCTGTGAGCTATGACACCACAGCACTCTACCAAGGGCAACAAAATGAGACTCCTGTCTCAAAGAAAAGAAAAAAAGGAAAAAAGAAATGTTGGAAAAACATTAGTCACCAGTATTCAAAGTACCAAAATTGCATCTAGTGACCTGAAGCGCCGTGTGTTTGAAGTGAGTCTTGCTGATCTGCAGAATGATGACGTTGCATTTAGAAAATTCAAGCTGATTATTGAAGATGTTCAGGGCAAAATCTTCCTAGCTTCCACAAACTGAATCTTACCCGTGACAAAATGTGTTCCATGGGTAAAAAATGGCAGACTATGATTTAAGCTCATGTTGCTGTCAAGACTACGGATGGTTATTTGTTTCATCTGTTTTGTGTTGGTTTTACTAAAAAATGCAACAATCAGAAGACTTCGTGTGCTCAGCACCGACAGATTCACCAAATCCAGAAGATGATGATGGAAATCGTGACCAGAGAGGGTAAATGACTTAGAAGAAGTAGTCAATCAGTATATTGATTCCAGACAGCATTGGAAAAGCCTTGCCAATCTATTTATCTGATGTCTTCAGTAAAAATGCTGAAGAAGCCCAAGTTTGAACTGGGGAAACTCATGGAGCTTCCTGGTGAAGGTAGTAGTTCTGGATAAGCTACTGGGGATGACGGGTGCTAAAATTGAATGAGCTGATGGATGTGAACCACCAGTCCAACAATCTGTTTAAAATTCAGACAAATTCAGACTTTTAATAATGACAAATAAAGAGTCCTATTTGTGGGGGGGAAAAAAGGAAATGACTTGTATAAAGATGATGAATACAGAAGACAGAGAACAGAAATGCAACCTTTGAGCTAATAAGCGTTCCCAAGAGGAAACCACAATAATTGCAGTCAAAGCAATAAGCAACATAACAGTGAAGCTTTCCCAACTCAAAGAGCCAGATGTTTGTTCTTGACAAAAATCAATGGAAATGACCTGGGAATATCCAGATAAGATTTTAAATTTCCAAATACAAAAACATCCAACGAGTTGCTTAAAGGAGAATAAAAGCGTAACTCTGGCTTCAGACTTCTCCCCCATGCCTGCGGTTTGGCTCTCAGACTACTTTGTGTTTTGCATGAGATCGTCTCATCCTGCCCTGATTCCACGGGCTTCAACCACTTCTCATTCTATGTGGCATCCTTGGAACTGCCTTCTAATTCACATATTGCCCCTGGGGGCTCTTCACATGAGCCTGACATGCTGTTTAGAGCCCATATCTATAAAGGCTATTCCATTCTCTTTGTTGTCTCTTTAATCTTGAACACAGTATCCAATGTACTCAGCCCTACTATGAAACTAATTTATAGCTTTCATAGGAAAACTATAACCCAATTTTAGCCTAAGAATATGGAGAAAGAGGAGGGGGAGGATGAGTGGACGGAGGGTGATTGGTGGGATCACGTCCG
>CAUYQV010042121.1:0-30294 GCA_963574575.1 Galagoides demidoff
GGTTGTCTCTTTGGTTGTCAAACAGGGTGAAGGGATTTTTTTTTTTTTTTTGGGAGACCGAGCCTCAAGCTATCCGCCTGGATAGAGTGCCATGGCATCTCAGCTCATAGCAACCTCCAACTCCTGGGCTCAAGCGAGTCTCCTGCCTCAGCCTCCCAAGTAGCTGAGACCACAGGCGCCCGCCACAATGCCTGGCCATTTTTTGGTTGCAGCTGTCATTGTTGTTTGGTGGGCCCGGGCTGGGGATTTGAACCCGCCACCTTAGGTGTACGTGGCTGGCGCCTTAGCCAATTGAGCCACAGGCGTCAAGCCAGGGTGAAGGGATTTTAAAGAGACAGAAAACATTTTTACCTTTTCCAGGCCATTCACTCTGTTAAAACTGTGCTATCATGATTTAATCTCAGTTTTGTTTGTTTGTTTTGTTTTTTTGAGGCAGAGTCCCATATGTTGTCCTGGGTAGAGTGCTATGGCGTCACAGCTCACAGCAGCCTCAAAACTCTTGGGCTTAAGCAATTCTCTTGCCTCAACCTCTCAAGTAGCTGGGACTACAGGCACCCACCGCAATACTTGGCTATTTTTTGTTACAGGTGTCATTGTTGTTTTAGCTGGCCCGGGCTGGGTTTGAACCTGCCAACTTCGGTGTATGTGGCTGGCACCGTAACCACTGTGCTACAGGTGCCAAGCCTAATCTCAGTATATTTTCATTTATGTACTTTAAAATCTGCACTCAAACTTTTATTGTTTCTCCACTTTTTTATAAATTTTGTCCATCTTTTCTTTCCTATCCCCTACCAGCCTCCTCACTGGCTCCTTCTTGCCAGCCTATTTTCACTGTATCTGTCTATTTCTATCCAGCTCTGATAAGTTATTTTTCTGCTCAGCATCCTTCAGAATAATCTCAAAGGCCTTAGGCTAATGCACAGGGTTTTTCCTTCTGGCCCTGACTCACCTTCCTGACCTCATTCTATGCCTCACTGTGAAAACACTTTGTATTTTTAGACTTCTATTCCTTTTCCTATCCCTCCCCTTTTTTTGTTCAACAAAACTATTCTCTATTCTAGGCCCAGCTCAGATGACACCCAGATTTCATCGTGTCTTCCCCGCTCCCATAGCACTTTGATCTTGTCTCTGCTAAACTCTTCTTAGGATATATGGGGAAAGCTGCCAAAATGTTGGTCTTTTCATAGAGGTCAAAACTATTAATATATCCTATTCATCTGTCAGCCAGTGCCTACTCTTTTCCTGAGGAGAGGAAGAAAGGGACAATTTTCAGGAGAAAATCAAGAGTCTGGAGGGGGAGCTTCTGCTGGAGTTTCAGTGCGGTTCTCTGGCAGGCAGCATTGGCTTGAATCTTTCTGGGCCTCAGAAAGCAGGTTCTGAGGCCCCTCCTAGATCACTTGAAATCTGCGTTTTGAAAAATTGTTATTAATTATGGGTACGTGGCTGCATGTATTTATAAGGCACCTGATGTTTTGATACAAACATACAATGTATGATAGTCAAATCAGGATAACTGGGGGATCCATCAGCTCAAACATTTATCGCGTCTTTGTGTTAGGAACATTCCAGTCCTCCACTTTTGGTTATTTTTACATATAGCCTAACTTACTATTGACTGTTGTTGTTGGTTGTGCTGAATCTGCATTTTAACAAGATCTGCAGGTGACTTGTATGTACATTAAAGTGTGAGAAGCTCAGGGTTAGAGTGCCTGAGACTGTGTTGGTTCCTAATCTGCCTGTCAACAGATGGGCCAAGGGGCTGTGTCTTCCAAGGCCTCACCATCAGTGTGTGGGTCACACTGAGCCTGGGACATCAAGAGAGGGAGCGGCCAGGACTGCTGTATTTCACCCAGCACTTGTGGGACCAGCTCCTGCTTTGCTTTTCAGACTGACATTCATATCAGTATTAAAATCATTTACCTTTTCCTTTGTAGGTCTTTCGATGGATTCTGTAGCGCCCAAAAGAACCAAGAACAACTCTTGACATTAGCAAACATTTTGAGGGAAGAAGGAAAAGTGTTCAACGAAAAGGTTTACTACACGGCAGGCTACAACAGCCCTGTTGAATTGCTTAATAGAAATAACGAAGTGTGGTTGATTCAGAAAAATGAACCCTCCAAAGAGGATGAATGAGAAAAGGAAAAAAGTTTCATTGCGGGGGAGAACTTCTAATATAGACATCAGCGCTGTGCATCTGGCCCTTCCAGCTTGAGAGTCCCACTGTGAATTCGCTTCTTTCCATTGTGCCTTTTTAATGCTTGATGCTTTACCTGGATGCCCAGGTAACAAGGGACAGTAGGTCTATACACACATGCAAATGGGTCATCTATTTCCGGGAGGATCCAGGGACATGTCCCTTTCTTCCCTTTTCTTTGCTACAGCACCACCAGGTTGCCTTTTTCTGCTTGGATTGTATCAGTTGAATGTGACCTCTTCCAGATAACATCAATAAAAATGTTGAAGATTAATCTTTTTTGTTGTTGTTGTTAGAGACAGAGTCTCTGGTACTGGTACTTTGGTAGAGTGCTGTGGCGTCACAGCTCACAGCAACCTCCAACTCCTGGGCATAGGTGATTCTTTTTACCTCCCCCTTCCAAGTAGCTGGGCATACAGGCGCCCTCCACAACGCTTGGCTATTGTTTTTGTTGCAGTTTGGCCAGAGGCCAGGTTCAAATGGGCGCCCTACCCAGTGAGCTACAGGTGCTTCTCTTGAAGATTAATTTAACGTGGAAGTACCTGGCTGTCAGGCCTGAAGAGGTAAAATTCAGTTGGACACAAAAATCAAACTGTCTTTTGAGGCTGTCAGCACTACATTCCCTGTGGAACCCTCTTCCCCCTCTGCCCAAGTCAACTCACACCCAAAAGTGTCATCAACCTCTTGTGACAGATAATAAGAAGCTTATGAAGTTGGGCACTTCCTATCTTATTTGGCACGCTAGAGGCAAGTTTTTTGAAAAAAAGTACACAAACATTATAAAATTCACTTGAATTTTTAAAGTATTTAATGTAGTAGTAAGGGTTTGCAGGGACTACAGGAATTCAACCAACTTGAACAGCCAGCCCATGTTGCAGCTTTTTTTGTTTGTGAGGCATGTGGCTCCCCAGCTGGCTAGAAGGAGCCCCTGATAGATGCTGGCAGTTACTAGGTGAAGTCAAACAAACCGTTCTCTTTACCATGTTAAAGTCATTACCGTAGCAAGCACCCTGTGATTCATCAGGCCTTTTGGACCCTCTCCCCCACATGTGACGACATCTTTTTTTTTCTCTGTTGCCCCATAAAAACCCCACAGCCACTTTCCCTCAGTGAAACATATTTTGGAGAATATTCCCCCAAACTCTCCTTCCTTTCTGCAAGTAGTAAGATAATTGATCAAGACCCATGTTCTGGGCTCGGCGCTTGTGGCTCAAGTGGCTAAGGCGCCAGCCACATACACCTAAGGTGGCAGGTTCAAATCCAGCCTGGGCCCGCCAAACAATGATGGCTGCAACCAAAAAATAGCTGGGCGTTGTGGCTGGTGCCTGTGGTCCCAGCTACTTGGGAGGCTGAGGCAGGAGACTCGCTTGAGCCCAGGAGTTGCTGTGAGCTGTGATGCCACAGCGCTCTACCCAGGGGGACAGGTTGAGGCTCTGTCTCAAAAAAAAGACCCACGTTCTGGAAAATCGTTTGTTGCTCACCTGGTGAATGAACTTTGATCTTCTGGGCAACAAATCGTTCTTCAGGCTTGGTGCCCATAGCTCAGTGAATATGGTGTCAGCCACATAACACCAGGCTGGTGGGTTTGAGCCCAGCCCTGCCTGCTATACAGCAATGACAGCTGCAACCAAAAAAAAAAAAAGGAGCTGGGCGCCTGTAATCCCAGTTAGGAGACTGAGGCAAGAGAATCACTTAAGCCCAAGAGTTTGAGTTTGCTGTGACCTGTGATGCCACAGCCCTCTACCAAGTCTACTAGGGAGACTCTATCTCAAAAAATAAAAAATAAATTAAAAAAACCATTCTTCAAAGAGTGCATTGCTGCAAAATGAAGGAGTTTAGACGTCTTTGCCTAACAACCTAACAAAATGAAGGAGTTTAGACGTCTTTGCCTGGCTCCTAACAACCACAGCCGCTTATGAATGGTGTGACTCTAGTTCCCATGACCGCGTGTTTAGAGACCGTGTAATCATTTACCAGGAGACAATCACTTACTAGGAGATTTGAGCATCCAGTGAATGGGAGGATGGGGCTGGGGATGTCTAAGTTCCCTCCTACCCTGACATTATATGATCTCTCTGAAAATTAATCTCCCCAGCCTGGACCCTGGCTACAGTAGGTCAACACAGCTGTCCACAGTTAATGGTGTCCATGGCTGACTCTGACGGGCTGCCTTCTAGATGCTCTGTTGTCAGTGCTCCACCTGAATGCTCACACTCTACCCTCCGTTTTATTTTCTCCATTTTACAGATTAGGAAATTGAGGCACAGAGATGTTAGGTAGCTTGCTCCAGATGAAACTGAGGGCAGAGGCTAACTCAAGCCCAGACAGCCTGGCCCTGGATCAGTGGGCTGGCACTATCTGGTGGGGCTCTTTCTGCATGACTGTGACTTTAGAGATACCTTTGAGACTATAGTTTTGATACAAAACAGGCTAGATTTGGGGTTTTGAAATCATTATCGACATATTTTAAAATTTTAAGCAATTATTTTCCAAAAGTATTTGCTTGAGTTGCGTATTGAATTTATGGATCTCTTGCATTCTTTTTTTTTTTTTTTTGCAGTTTTTGGCCATGGCTGGGCTTGAACCTGCCACCTCTGGCATATGGGGTCAGTGCCCCACTCCTTTGAGCCACAGGCGCTGCCTGATCTCTTGCATTCTTGACACTTGCCAAAAAGAAATGAAATCTCTTGACTCGGCACCTGTGGCTCAATCGGCTAAGGCGCCAGCCACGTACACCTAAGGTGGCGGGTTCGAATCCCCAGCCCGGGCCCGCCAAACAACAATGATGGCTGCAACCAAAAAAAAAAAAAAAACGGCCGGGCGTTGTGGCGGGCGCCTGTGGTCCCAGCTACTTGGGAGGCGGAGGCAGGAGACTCACTTGAGCCCAGGAGTTGGAGGTTGCTATGAGCTATGAGGCCATGGCACTCTACCCAGGGGGATAGCTTGAGGCTCTGTCTCAAAAAAAAAAAAAAAAAGAAATGAAATCTCTTGTATAGCACATTTACCGTCACTGCTCCACAGGACGGTAATTCCCATCTCTCCCTTGCCTTGGTTATCTGCTTCTCTGGAGAGTTGTCCAAATTCTTCCTCGGAGCCCTCCATCTGGAGGAAGCATCTTGGGCGCCATGATAGGGAGTTAAGGTGGGCAGTTCCTACTCACCCCTCTGTGCTCACAGAGCTACCAGGTGTGTTTATGCGGATGTCAATCTATTCTAAGATTTTATGCTTTTTAAAAGTCTGAAAACAATTTGTTTAAACTTAGTGCATTCATTCACTCCTTCCTAGTCATTGTTTAATTCCCTAAAAAATTTTGCTTTGTCCCTGATCATTTTTTGTTTGTTTGTTTCTTTTTTTGTTTTTTTGAGGATAGAGTCTCACTATGTTGCCCTGGGTAGAGTGCCCTGATGTCATAGCTCATAGCAACCTCAAGGTCGTGGGCTTAAATGATTCTCTTGCCTCAGCCTCCCAAGTAGCTGGGACTACAGGCACCTGCCACAACACCTGGCTATTTTTTGGTTGCAGTTGTCATTGTTGTTTGGCAGGCCTGGGCTGGATTCAAACCAGCCAGCTCCAGTGTATGTGGCTGGCGCCGAGCCCCCGGAACATTTCACTCATTCTTTTTGCTTTTTTTTTTTTTTTTTTTGCAGTTTCTTGGCTGGGGATGGGTTTGAACCTGCCATCCAGCAGATGGGGCCAATGCCTACTCCTTTGAGCCACAGACGCTGCCCCATTCTTTTATTTATTTATTTATTTATTTATTTTATTTTATTTTGAGACAGAGCCGCAAGCTGTTGCCCTGGGTAAAGTCCTCTGGCATCACAGCTCACAGCAACCTCTAACTCCTGGGCTTAAGTGAGTCTTCTGCCTCCGCCTCCCAAGTAGCTGGGAACACAGGCACCCGCCACAACGCCCAGCTGTTGTTTGGTTGCAGCCATCATTGTTGTTTTGGCAGGCCCAGGCTGGATTTGAACCCGCCACCTTAGGTGTATGTGGCTGGTGTCTTAGCCACTTGAGCCACAGGCACCAAGCCCGCTGCCCCATTCTTTAAGTCATTATGGAATTCCTCTTGTGTTCCAGGCAACATGATGGGGACTGGGAAATGGAAGTGAAGGAGACCATGTCCCCAGCTCCTCATCAGGCATCAACCCCAGCAACATCTCTCACTCTGTTTAGGATGCCGAGAGCATGGCAATGAAACTCCTGGCCTGTGGAGTTTGTATTCTAGATCAGTGTTTTTTATCTCACAGCATACTTGAACCTATAGTTAAACATTCAAGGCACACTTAAATTATGTTGATTAAAAAAATAAAAAATGTATAGTTCCTGTGCTTTGAACATTTTTCAAAGATATTTAATGATCTTTAAAAATTTTCTCAGCACACTTAAGATCCTTTTGTAACGCACCAGTTGAAAATCACCATTAGTTATGTTGAAATTGTGACAAGTGCTGTCAAGAGCTGAAAGGAGGTGGTAGGGTAGGGTGTGATTTGTTGGGTGGGGTGGATGTCACATGCTGAGGCCCCTCTGAAGAAGAGACAGTTGAGACTTGACTGATGCAGGCCAGTCAGATGAAAGCAGAGGTGGGGGTGGCATCTTGGTCAGAGGTGACAGCCTCAGAGGAAGAGGCCACGTGTTGAGTACCAAGAGCAAAAAGCCGTGCATGCTGCTTGCTGTGGAGAGAGCGCTATGCCTGTAGCTCAGTCTCTCCAGATAAGGAAAACTGTTGACCTGGCACAGGGTTTTAGGAGATGTGGAATTCAAGGATTAACTGACAGCATTTGGGGACCGACTGAGCCTTTAGCTGTGGAGGTGTGGTCAGCAAAGTGAGGCTGTTGCTGACAGCGTGGTTTAGAAGCTGTGGAGGTTCCTGATGCGATGTTGTTTCTGGTACCTATTTGTAACTGTAGCCAAAGAATGGTCATTCCTATTCTGGGATTTGGAGTTGTGGCTGACAAGCTCATGGAGGAGTGCCATTCAAGTTTGCCTTCCAGACAGCACTAGCTGCCCACTGTGAGGTGTGTGGTCAGCCAACAGTCTCCAGCTATTACCTTCTCCAGGGTGCACTGCAGATTTTAAGATAAGGACAGCTGTGGGGGTAGCTGACAGCTTGCTTTTTTTCCCTGCCAACTTCCAGCCAGTGACTGAGTGAGGTAGTGGTATAAGACCCAGGCATTTCCGCCTAACTCAGAATACTTCTACTAGACAGTCTTTGCTCCAGAGATGCTTCGTGGACTGGTCAGATCTGACAATTCTCTTGTTCAACCTTACTTTTCCCTTTTCCTTTCACGGTACATCTTTCGCACTCCTGACTCCATCTCAGCCTCAAATTGGCCCAGTTGGTACCAGTCAGCCAAGAACAGAGGTGATAAGACAGCAGTTGAGACTGAGTCATCCCCCTATCTGGCTGGTTCTGAGGCCCCTGTCCCCGTTGGATAGACAGCCCCTGGCATAAGAAGGCTGTGCAGTTAGTAAAACTTGAGATGAAATAGCAGAGTGGTGCAGGGGAATGCAGTGGGTGAGGGATGACTCAGGTGTTCCATATAGGAGGGGGAGGGTAGATAAAAAACACCAAACAATGGACTTGGGTGATTATTACTGAGTTGGACTGGTGTCCTACAAACTGATAGTGAAAAGCTCAGGTTAATTATTATAATAAGCTATTTAAAACTAAGTGTTGTGAGAGTCAGTCGCTTTGGTGGCATGCCAGCGCCTTCATCCTGTGTGATGGCAGAAGTAGCTAACCACCAGCAAACCTTCAGGCCAGCCATGTCTGTTGCGTCCAGGTTGGAATCAATCTTGGAAACCTGAAACGGGATGGATGTCCTCAACAATTTTGACTCCCTGAATATTTGAGCGTGTAGAAGAGACCTATCCTGCCCATGAGGAACTAAAACTGCCTTCTGTCCCTTCCTCCATTCTAACACAAAGAAAGACAATGTCAGGGTCTTTCCTCCATAACACAACAGGAGCCTCTCAGGAGTGTCCAGCCCCTTCTGCTGACTACTGGACGTATAAGTCACAACACAATCTGGTTGGGGCCACGCTGGGTCTGGTGAGGGAAGAAACGGACTGTGTGCCAAAGGAGGTGGATAAACGAGCCCACATTCCCACAGGGGCCAGGCGAGGACTCTGGGACTCCATTCTGAGGGTGCTTGGTCAGATTCATAAAACTAGACAAAGGCAACTTTATTGACCTGGGGGATATTTCTCAGGATACAAGATTTAACATCAGGAGAAAAAGTGCCAAGAGATAGTGAGAACTCACTGCTTTAGGGCGGCTCAGTAGAAGCCCAGAAAAAGTGATCAAAATGTTGAAATGCCTGAATTGCTGGGACACATCAGAGGAAGGAATGAGCAGACTTGCTGGAATGGTCACCGGAGACAAGGTGTCATCAGAGGATCATGCTTCACAGGAAGGCCCAGAAGCTCGTCCTACACCAGACCTTGGAATGCAGTAATGAGAGGGCTGAGGGCACTCCCCGGGAGCTAGCTCAGTGGGGACTTTCCTCTGTAGTCTGGGGCTGGCAGGAAGGACCGTGGTGGAACCTTGCTTCCTGAGAACAATGTGGATGATGAGACCTGAGAACGCAGGTGGCAGTGCTAAACATTATTAGTGTGTGTGTATATTCATAGCATATTAGAATATATGTATATACTCATCATTAGCATATTAACCACTAAGCACAAAACGACTTTAACCAGTAAAGTCTTATGGACTTTAGCCGGTAAAGTCTTATGGAACTGGTTAATAGAACATGGCATCCTAGGGACAAAAGGGATGGGTGGTTAGCAAGGGTAATGCTTGATACATATATCTAAGAGAGCAAGAATGGATGAGCAGGGGGCTAAAAAAGAATGTTCTAAAAAAGAAAAAAAAAACCATGATTCCTCCCCAGTTTCTACTGAGCCAGTGTTCTGATCTGAAGCTCATTAACTGAAGAGGTGACTGGATTCTGGGGAGCGTGTGCAGTAATGATTTCCCCAGCCTTTTTCTAAAGGGATCTGTGGCTATTTACTCAGATGGCTTCACACTAGAGAAAATGGAATACAGGGATTTGTCTGTGTCTAAATTAACATTTGATACCCAGAAACCCAAAGGGTCATTATATTTCCTCCTCCCTCATTAAAATGGGAGCATATGGAGGTTAGAAAGTAAATGTTCTAATCAAAATTTGGCTACAGTAGGCCCCGGAGTCTGCAGCCCCACTGCTGATTATTTGCCTAATCCCGGAGTGTGTAACAGAGATGGACACACTTGGCAGGTAGAAAAACCCGCATTGGTTTCTTGACCTGTAGGGAGAGAGTGTAAGCCTGGAAGCCCTCTCTCCCCCAAGCAGTGTCATAAAGCTAAATCAGCATCGCCTTGAACAAGGTTTTTAAGCTTCTCAAGTGAACATCTGCTTTCTGCCTGTGACGGTAAAATTGGGACCTGTTTTATCTTTCCATCTTAAACAACTAAAAACTCAAGCAAAATATATAAAACAGTGGTCTTCAGACATTGAAAATTCATAGCAGAGGACTACGAGCTCTGATAGAAGAGGAAAAAATGAGGGGAAGCCAATGAATGTTCAAGCTGATGGCTCAGAGGCAGTTTCCAGGCAGCAAAGCAAGAAGCCAGAGACCAGTGATCTTGCTGAGTTGTGGAGATGGAGATCAGTGCTACGGGAGGCCACAGGGCGTAGAATTTCTGGGTAGAGAAAATGAAAGGGGGAAGCATACCCGGAGAGGGCCCTGTGGATCTGTAGTGGGTCTCCTTCAGTCTTTGGCTTAGAGAAGGAGAGAAGAAACTACCCCTAGCTGGGCGTTGTGGCAGGTGCCTGTATCCCAGCTACTCTGGAGGCTGAGGCAAGAGAATCGCCTAAGCCCAAGAGCTGGAGGTTCCTGTGAGCTGTGACACTATGGCACTCTACCACAGGCGACAAAGTGAGACTCTGTCTCTAAAAAAAATAAAAAAACAAAACAAAAAAACCAAAAACTACCCTAGCTAAGAAATGAGTAACTGGAAAATAGCAAGACAAATAATTTACAGATCACGTATGGGGTGGGAAAGTTTGTGTTTCTACTAGCCAGAGCAGAAATAACTCATAACGCATGGGGCATCAGGTAGAAAAAGGGTGTTTGTTGCCTAGGTAGTGAGGTTAAAGTATCCATAAACCAAAGCCTTCGAAAAATCAAACTAATTTCCAGAAATTATATATGCAGAATAAATATATATTATTTATTATGTGCACCATAATAAAGCCCAATATTATTTAAAGGAATACAACAAACTCCATCAACAAATGACATAACAGGCCAGACGTGGTGGCTCCTGCATTAGCACTCTGGGAGACTGAGCTGGGTGGATGGATCGCCTGAGTTTGGGAGCTCAAGACACCCTGACCAAGAGCAAGACCTATTTCTACTAATAATAGAAATATCAGCTGGGCATGGTGATGTACACCTATGGTACCAGCTACTCAGGAGGCTGAGGAAAGATAATCACTTGAGTCCAAGAGTTTGAGGTTGCTGTGAGCTATGACACCAAGGCACTCTGGAGCAACAGAGCAAACATGCAAAAAAAAGAACTAGCACTATGTGGGACTGAGGTGGGTGAATTTGAGCTCATGAATTTGAGCTCATGAATTTGAGACCAGCCTGAGCCAGAGTGAGACCTCATCTCTAAAACTAGCCAGGCATTGTGGTGGTTGCCTATAGTCCCAGCTACTCAGGAGGTTGAGTAGGAGAATCAGAGTTTGGGGTTTCTGTGAGCTGTGACATCATGGCACTCTACTAAGGAGTACAAAGTATGACTCTGTCTCAAAAAAAAAAAAAAAAGAAAAAAGAAAAAAAAACATTTATTAAAATCATTTATTAAAATAAATACTCTGAGGAAGGAAGTAGCTTCTGCCAGGGGACATTTATAAAGAAGGCAAATGAGGTCAAATCTTCATGAGTGAGGGGATAGCAGCAAATCGCAAAGATGGTACAGACCACAATAAAAAATTTCAATTCCATTCTAACAGTAACATCCAGTTTTTGAAAGGTTTCAAGCAGGGAGTGCTAGGAATTATTTTTAAAAGCTTATTTTGTGTGCTGAACTCAAGCTGAAGCTGAGCTGGTCACAGATGCCCAGTAGAGGCAGAGAGGTCAGCTGGGAGGCTTTCCTCATAGTTTGGTCAAGAGATAATGGTTTGGACCTGAGCTGTATCAGTGGAACTGGGGAGAAGTGGTTGGATTAATGATACAATTTAGCAGTATGGTTGATTTAACTTGTTTATGGTTTTACATGTGGAGTAGAGAGGAAAGAGGCCACAGGATGGCCCGAGGTTTGGGGCCCAAGATCTTGTGAGCATGGTCATGCCACCGAGTGATAAGGGAAAGCACTTTGGGAAAGTAGGGTCTGGCTCTACGGTCACACGCTGCCCAGGAAGACAGGCCACCATACAGAGGACAGCAGTCCCCTAACACTGTAACACTATATTTTCATGGTACCTTTTCTATGTTTAGATACACACTTACCATTGTGTTCCAACGGCATAGGGCATTCCATATAGTAAAGTGCTATACAGGTTTGCAGCCTGGGAGCAACAGGCCATACCAGCTACCAGGCGTGTAGTAGGCTGCACCATCTAGGTCTGTGTAAGCACATTTCTTGATGTTTGAACACCTATGAAATTACTTGACGGTGCACTTCTCAGGAACATCATTAAGAGAGGCGTCTGACTGTATCAAGTTTGAAATACCTGTAAGTGCAGATTTGAAGTAGCAATTGGCATACTAATCTAGAATTCCTGAAGGCAGGCCAGACAAGAGATATTTGGGAGTTTGCAGTATGGATGCGTTAGATGTACGTGTACATCTATCTAATGTTATGCCGTTACATAAATTCACTAAGGGACAGTGTCGTTTGAGAAGCTCACATTATTCCCCTTCTTAAAAATCTTCATGGTTGTCCCATACCATGAAACAAAACCCAGATTCCTTGGGATGACATTCTAGGGCCCCCACATTCCTGCACCAGATGCCTTTCCTGTTTTGTGTCCCACTGTGTTTAGACTTCCGAGGATAGCTACGTGGCTTCCCCTAAACACTTGTCTGTGTCTTTGCTCATGCCATCGGGAATGCCTTTCTTTTGCCAGCTGTCTCTTCTGGGTGAAATCCCCCTCACTCACCATGTCTTAGTTCAGGTTCACCCCAGCCGATCCTGCCCATCTACCCACTCAGAAGCTATGGCATCTTCCTCTGAAAACATGTCACTGAACTGCAAAGTAAGTGAAAAAATGACTTACCCAGTGGGTCTGGAGGTGGACGTGCCAGTGGCTGATCAGTGACCTGGATGTTATCAACAAACAACACTCCTTTTCCTTTGCCACCCATGGTACATGGCTTCTGTCCTCACTGGTGCCTCATAGATTATAAGATTATTGCTCTTTCTCCAGTCTCCCACCCATCACAGGGACAAACAGGAGAAAGGAAGTCACAGATGGCAAGCTTCCTGAAATTCCAAAATTATGCTCATGACCTTGGTGACCACAAGGAGGCTGTGGGGTACAATTTTTTTTCTGTCTGCATGCATGGCCAGGCTGAACAATTCTACCCCTGGTGATGAATGTTGGTGTGGGCCCAGCAGGGCTTACCAGAGCCCAGAGAGCTATTCCTTTGCTTTTCCTTGGGTGCTGATATATGTTTTGCAGGGTGATTGTGTATCTTTTTATTAGTTTTGAACCCTTTCCTGATAGCTCATTCACATTCTTCTGTCATAGGATTGCCTCACTTTTACCCAGAACACAAGAAGTATTTACCCAGGACGTTTTCCCCATCACTGACCAATGCCTACAGATTGCTCTGGCTCTTGTTCTGTAAATAAAGCTGGACTGTAGAAGGTGGTGTGGGGCAGCTCACGGAGAAACACTGATTATACTACCACTGATTACTGCGTAGCTTCTTAAGGAAAATAGACCTCAAGAATAAGGTCCATGTTTTATTCAAAAGACCATCCCTGTCTCCCAGCGGTACCCTCATATCCACCAAAGTATTAATAAATTATCCCACTGTGCTCATTTTACGATGTAATCTGAGTGATATAAACAATTATTCACATGGAGGCTGAAAACACAAAAGCAGAACCAAGAAGCCAGTCCAGTGATTCCCTGTCCTTCCAGGATGGCCACAGAATGGGCACCATCTGCAAGTAGGGGAAAAGATTGAGGCACAGACAAATGGCTCATTGTCACTGTGCTTCTCCAAATGAATATACTCTCATCCCCACACAAGAAGCAACAGAATTCAATCTAGATTCTTCAGAAATAGTAGGAGGGCAGAAATCAAACTAAAGTTGAGGCTGTTTCCAACTGACAGCCCAAATAGTCACTTGCTTCTCTTCCAACTCTTAGACAAAATAGACTAGGCACAGCGGCTCACACCTGTAATCCTAGTACTGTGGGAGGGAGAAGGGGGCAGATCATTTGAGTTCGGGAGTTTGGAGACCAGCCTGAGTAAGATCGAGACCCCATCTCTACTAAAAATAGAAAAAACTAGCCAGGCAGCATGGCAGGTGCCTGTAGTCCCAGCTACTCGGGAGGCTGAGGCTGAAGGATCACTTGAGCCCAAGAGTTTGAGGTTGCTGTAAGCTATGGTGATGCCATGGCACTCTACCCATGGTGACAGAGTTAGAACTCTTTTGTCTCCAAAAAAAGAGAGAGAGAGAGAGAGAGAGAGAGACAGAGACAGAGAAGGGAGGGAGGGAGGAAAAGATAAAATAAAGTAGAAATAATTCAGTCCCAGGGCTTCTATGATTATCTCCAAATTAAAGTGTAGGTGTATAAGGCAGGCCATCAAGTCTACGCTCATGGAACTTTTGAATAAGTTATACTTCACAAACTATAAGTGAGCCTAACAGAAGTTGTTCACAAACTGAGTGAGCCCCACAGAAGAATGAAGTAGTAAAGCTGAGGATACTGGATGTTTCAGGGATAAATCCAATTCTGGTCTCCCTATATTTCATCTATGCCTGTGAAAAGTTCTCACATCTCTCCCCAGGCCACATCACGTGAACTGCCAGTCAGTACATTATTGGTAAGTCCTAAAGTCCATAGGATGTTATTTGGAGTTATTTTTCCATGTGACCTTTTAAATGACAATAACCAGTGTCTGTGACATTCTCTCTCCTCTCGGTTGGGTCCGCGCCTCCCACAGGGACCTTCTGGTTTCACTGCTGTTATTCAGTTAGAACCAAGCAAAGCACTTGATAATTCTGTACAAGATGACCTATCTCATTTTCAAAAAACAAAAAATCCACCCCCCAAACCACAGACAAACCCCACATGAACAAAATGTTGCAAATATTTACTTTAAAATTGTTTTATTCAAAGCAAATTTAAAACCTAATAGATATTTTTCTTTAAAAATGGTAATTTTTAAATAGTTTTATAATTAGTTTCAATGTTGCTCGTCTTACCTTCAAATAAATGATTTTTATATTAAGTTAAAGATTTCTGATGTCCATGTCCATTCTAATCTTTTTTAGGTAGCTACAAGATTTCATAATCAAAAGCCAACGTGAAAAAAAAAAAAGCCAACACCACTTTTCCAAAATTTAGAAGAAACAGTCCTTGTGCCAATGTAGTAGAAAATTGCTCCAAATGTCAGCTCTTGATTCCCTGCTGTATGAAAAGAAGTGCTTCGTTTTCTTCAAAAAGGGAAGGAGTCTCAGCTCTTTACATATGTTTCTGCCTCAAAGACATGTCTAAAATGGTGTCTCAAGTTTTATTTTATAAGCCTCGTGATGAGTTGACCTGTGCAGAGCAACTTTGGGGGATATTTTCATGCTGAAAAAAAAGGCTATTTGGTAGCTGCAATGGACTTAAACCAAGAACCTCACCTTGGTCTCCTGGCCTTTCTAAAGAAGACAAGACTCTGGCTAACAAAGGTGCCAAAGTACACGAAGTAGGAAGGAGGGAGGGTGTGGGCCACAAAAGCGTTACATTAAAATAAAGACTTTACATTTCTCCTGTGTCTAAGGTGTTGAAATTCTAATTGGAGAAGATTAGAAGGTAATTAGCAACTCAATTACTTAAAAACAAATATAAAAATGCACAAACCAAATGATGCAAAAAAAAAAAAAAAAACAAAACCCACAAAACTCTTTTTAATCTAACACCTCATTTTCCTTGGGGCTAATAGCCCTACCAAGGTGTATCAGTTTGTTTGACTAACAAGAGCTATTCGGCATTTTCTTTAATGTCAGATAAGATACAATAGATTTTGCTAAAAACTTCCTAAATTAGGACACAATACTGTAGGCAAGGAAAGAAAAGAGCCATAACTTTGTCTTTGGTGTAACCAAAAGGATATCCAAAAGTTAGCAAATGTTGACATTTCAAGTGGTAGGAAATGGCCAAATGGAAGTTTAAACTCTGGCTTAAAAAAGGTCAAAAACTGGTGTCAAAGGAAAAGCTCCGCCCACAGTCCTGTAGTGCAAGTTGTCGAATTTAATTCTGCAAAATAACTTTATTTACTAGGCAGGAAACCAATTCCAGCAGTGTGTCCCTTACTCCCCTCTGTCGCTATGTCCCCGCGTCACTTCCCTCCTCACAGAAGGCTGCAGCCGCTACTCAAGGGGGAACTGCGTTTAAAAAGTACCCACACTTCTAAAAATCCGGCTAAGAGTTGGGTGTATGAGGCTGCACGGCAGCGGGCACCGAGTTACAGCTTTGCCAGCTCCACGTTTGTTATGTTTACCAAAAAAAGAAGCAGAGCCTATTTCCCCCAGAGAAAAAGTACCTGAACCCATTAGCCCTTCCCCAGCTTCTCCGAGCTCACGGACACGCTCCCCTCCAGCACACACGTGCGTACATCCCCGCGTTCTGCCCTAAGAACCAGCTAATCCACCGCCTCTTTCTTAGAAGCAACAATGTCTTCTCCCTTCTCGTGGAACTCACACGTTTCCATAAACAGAAAGCTCTGAAAGCCGTTACCACCTAGTCCGGAGACGCCCAGCTTACTCCACCCAGCTTAACTCTGGCTTACTTTCGCCTATGTCTGTACACGTTGTTTGTGTGTGTATCTTTAAAAAATAGGTTTAAAATGCACACACACCCACACACACCCCTGACACACCCCCAGTATTTAGGAAAAAAAAAAAATCTTCCCCAGGAAGCACTTTCAGAAGTTTAAGCTTCTACTTGCATTTAAGCCACAGGGCAAGTGCCAAGTGAGTCCTAAGTGACCCTCTGCTCACACTGCAGGGCCGGCAGCGCTGGGCCCACAGCAGGACTCTGGGTGGGGTCCCGGGCAGCCAGGCGAGGGCACCTAGCAGGCTTCCTCTAAGGAGGCATTGCTCATCTCCCATCACCCGGGAGAGTCACGTTCTTGTCCCTAGCTCTCCTCCCTCAGAGAACCTCCACACTGCTCTGACTGCTCCCTGTCTCCTACACTGGCTGTCCCGTTGGCAGGGCCAGGAGCCGGTGGCTGCAGGGAGGTGGCAGGCTCTTCGCTGCAAAGCGGACTGCCCTTGTCCATCTCATCCCCCGCCCGCCCATCCAGCGAGCATCCCTGCGCGGTGCCCGGAGCCCCGCGCGCTTTGCTGTCCACAGACTCGGTGGCTTCGCCTTCGCCCTCCGAGATGACCGTCATGGGGCTGCTCTGGATCCGGTTCCGCACGCTGTACCTGCTGCTGGCGGCGGAGGGCGGCGTTCGACTGCGGCCGTACCTGGGGCCGGAAAACGACAGACTCCGAGGCATGGAGCCTTCGTTCTTGGCCCACTCCTCCTGGGCCCTTCTGCTCTTGCTTGGGGAGCAGCTTGACGGGCTCTCGGGAGTGTCTGTTGAAGGCTCCGACCTGGACCTCTGGAATCGCGGGTCCGTGTTCTTGAGCATCTCCGCCGCCGACATGCGGGCGCTGGTGTCAGAACGACTCCCCTTCTTGAGCAGCAGAGCTTTGAAGTTGTCGCTGCTGGTGCTGCTCTTCCGGACACTTCTCTGAATGGATCCCACCTGCTTGGGAGAGGCCAGGCTTGGGGCAGCGCCAGTGGGTGTCACCGGCGGGGAGGGAGAATGGTTTCGGGAATGGTCATCATCCGAATCTTTCCGGCCAAGGACTTTCCTTTTAGATCTGAGATTTAATAACATTAAGATAAAGATTAATTCCCATTAGGCCACAACCATCCTAGGTCTCCTAACTCCTCCTCGGGTACTTGATATTTGCTGTGAAGGACTGATGTGTGTTTTCTTTACAATCACTATCATAAAAGGCACACGTTTAAAAAAGTTATTTAAATTATGAAAAATATAAAATACCCACTTCAAAAAAAAACAGTCATTGTTTGACCTCATGAAACCACGACTCATTGAGGATAATCACTAACTGTGGCCTTCCTCTTTTATCTCCACTCTCACTGGAATATTTTGAAACAAATCTTAGACATCATAGTACCTTACTTCAGACAAGACCATTTCCAAAGTTTCAAATAATTGCCAGGCTTTATGTAACTTTCTCTGGTGGTGATCCCCAGTGGATTTCACATGCTCACCATCCTTTTTTTCTGCTCTTCCCTTTCGTGTTTGGTGCTAGTCCTTGAACAGACCTGGTCAACAAGCCAACGTCCAGCATATCCCCTATGCTAAGAGATGCCCCACCAGGCCCCAGAATAGCCCTGTAATTTCATATTCTCAGTCATTGTAGAGTTTGACCTAAAACCAGTCTTCCTCAGCTTTTATAGGGCCATATGCCAACCTCTACAAGTCCAGGTTCCCAGAAAACAAGAGTGAACCTTCTGGTCTAGATCCTGATTCATGGTCCACTTCAGAGGACTTCTCACTGACCAAGGAACCATGAGGGATGGGAGTGGAGAGGGAACAAGGAGGGGCTCCATCAAGGGAAGGAAATGGCTCCCGCAAGGACTTCTTGTCTTCAGTCTGTAAGGACCTCCCTGGTCAATGTCTTTTCTACTGCTGGTGATGCTGAGGGGGCAAAGCTGATGAGTTAAGTGGCCCCTTGCCAGGCTCTTTGTGACAACTCAATGTGTGTGCACCTCTTAGCTAAGCGCAGATGGACTTGCTTTAAGAAAGTTCAACACAGTTAATGAACTAAAGATATGGGTGGATCTCTTTTCCTGCTATAAAATTCTAGAAATGTAGTAGGTAAAGGCTGAGAGTATGGTATCTGTATGTGCAGATGAAGAGTTGAAACCGAGTGATACCCACGTCTAGCATGTAGCCTGGGACAAGCTACCAGTCCCTGATGTACCTCAGTTTCCACGTTTTATTATCTGAAATGAGGGTGTGATTATATAATACCAACCTCACAGGTGTGAGTCGCCTTGGGCAAGTTAAAATTTCTAATTGTGTTTCCTATCTGAAAAGGGGGCAGAACAGTGTTTAGACCATAGTTTCTCAACAAAGATGAATGTAGTGATAGCCATCAAGTATCAGGCTCGCAGCAGGTGCTTCAGGGAACTCTGAATGTCACATAGGGAAGAGAATTCTTCCTGCTTGCTGGCAGGGTAAGGCAGAGGGGAGGATGGGCCCATGCGTCTGCACTGGGCTTAGTGCTCCCAGAGTCATCGCCTTGATTCTGTCCAAAAATAAGCCACCAAAGAGGAGGGCAGAAAGTTGTAAGCACCTAATACTAAAGGGTGGCCAGAGCTACTCCTGGGGTACCTGCCCCTCTGGGACAGCAGAACATGGCCTATGATACTTTGGTTTCATGGTCCTGCTCCCATGGTCAGTAAGAGCAGTGTCTACAAGTATAAGTTAATGACTGACTGACAAATCATTCGAATAATAGCCTCTCCAAAGTGTACAGCTACAAAAGACTCTAGAAAATGGAAAAGTCCAACCACTTCGGGTTTCAGAGATGGTAACTGAAGTCTGAAGAGTGAAGTCACACAACTTGTTAGTATGACAACGAGGACTTGATAAAGTATCTCTCCACACACAGCACATGGCCTCACTACTCCCACTGGTCACTCCCCAAAAGCAGCTCAGCTCATCTCATTCTTTTAGGGTTTGGTCTGTGGCGTGATTTTTTGGTTTGGTTTTTAAATAGTGAGGCTGTGCTGAGATCCATAAAATGAGTCACAATTAAACTCAATGAAAGCTGTGGCCTTTAATTGTAGATTTAGAATTAAGAAAGACGGGATTTTATAAAAGCATTGTTGTTTCTGAAGAGCAGCTGCCCCCCAAAATGAGAATTAAATCTAAAGAGGAATTCTTTGCATATATATACACACACACACACGCACACACATATATATGCATATATATACACACACACACATACACATATACAAATGTATACATGTATTTTTAAAGAAGATGGCTATAAAAAAGTATTTAAACAGTTAACACTGGCTTAAAATCTAATTACTTCAATAAATATAAAAACTTCGCACCTCAACTGGTGTTCTACATTTTCCATCTGGCTTTAAATCTGAAGTGAATTAATTTGCATTATAAAATTTGAAAGCTGTGTTTCAACTTAGATATTCTTTATTTCAAATTAGGAGCTTAGGTGCTAAAAGACATACAAATAAAGCCTTAAAACACACAGACACAGACCTTTACTATGTCTGCTCATATATTCTCTACTCTACGACAGAAATTGGCACGTGTCCTTGCTTTCTCTTTGCAATCCACTCCTACAACCTAACTGGCCTTCTCTCGTGTGTACACAGAATAATATAAACTGACCGATTTCTATAGATGCAGTAAGAAAAAAACGCACATTTTTCAGTGCCTTAAGAAGGTTGCCAAAACAAGATAGAGAGTAGACCTTTGGCATACTTTTAGGAAAGGGATGTAGTAATTTGGTCTCACAACAGTTGGGTTTTCTCATTGGAACCAAGTATTTAGTACACAGAGCAACCAGGCAACGGTCTCCTCGAGGGATTGTGATTATAAATACGTATATGCCTGTATATTTAGCAACCCGATGCATTCCTTATTAAAGCAAATACTTTGAGTCTTGGAAGGATCTGCTGACAGTTACATTCCAATTGGTTTTATTTAACTCAGAAAATATTTATTGAGTGCTTATTATGTGTCTAGCACGGTTCAAGTTAGAAACATCGATGTAAACTTCTAGAAATGCCACTAAAGTTGGTTTCAAAGGATGCATATTTTTTCATTTCCCTGTTTCGAGAAATAATTGGATAACTAGCTACCTTTCTTTTTATTTCTAATGACATCAAAGAATTCAGTCAATGCTTAACGAGGGCAGTCTTTTTCTGGTGCCAGTAGATGGCACTAACGGTATATAGTAACCAGCAAATTTAATCCCTTTTGCTCTTGCCTAAAAAGAGACGTATACTTTTATGGAAACATTAAGCAGCCAAAGAAATTGTACTATAAAATCCTGAATTTTTTGAAAAATAAAGAAAAAAATTAAAACAAAAAACTAAAACAGCCTTAGGAAGTTAGTGCTGTACAGCTAGTCAGTTGTGCACCCTAAGCGCACAGAACACAGCATTCCTCACCCAGCACTGAACTGCTGGCCGCTTTAATCCAACTCTCATTAATACTGCCTTATGAGTGACACATGGCATTCCTTGCCAGCAAGGGCAATGCCTACCAGAAAGTAGCACATTTAAGTTCCCAAGATTATGAAAATCAGTAGGACAAAGTAAAACAGAAATTGGAGTCAGAGGAAATAAAACTATAGAAACCCACTTAAAAAAAAATCAATAATAAAGTTAATGAGACATGACTGGGAGACAGGGGAAACCTTAAGAAAGAAAACGCAACTGAGGAGCCCTGGGGAGAGAAGGAATTATAAAGTAGATTAAAGTCAGAGAAAGGCTTTTTGGATACCTGTGGATAGCTGCAAAAAGGTCTTCTGTGGTCCTGGGTCTACTGGGGGTCATCACCTCATCACTCCCGTCTTCCCTGGGGAAGTCACAGGCCTCGGAGGAGGAAGCGGCTGTGTCGGTCTGCGGCACCCCGGCTGTAGAGAAATAAGCGAGCAGGCACACAAGATGCACAGTGACTAGGATGTCAGTCCTCAGCCAAGCTTCCACACACACTGCCGCTTCCCTGCCATTCCTGACAATGCGAGGACCACAGGGAGATGCCGTGGGGGCTGGAGTTTGATAGTTTACAAAGATAAGGGAGGTGAAGCCAGCGGCAGAACCAGAGCTCATTCTTTTGTTAAAGTGTAGAACTCCCACTGAATCTCGCTTCAGTTTTGTTGCAGTGTTTCCTTGCAGCTCTTTAGAAGGGAGATTACTCACTGCTATTTAACAGCCAGCCTGCTGCAGATCATCCCCACCCCCCTTTTTCTGCCATTCCTTTAGGTCTAGATTTTTTTTAATTCACAAAATGCAAAGTTGGTCACTTACCCTGTTCAGTGGCACAGGAAGCCCACATACGGCTTGACTTTAACGTGAATCTAATAGGATCTACCTGGGCTCCACGTGGGAGCATTGGGCAGCCCTACTTGGCTCAGCTGCAGATGCTCAGAGGTCACAGGACAGAGAAGCCAGACTCACCCTCTCCATCCTGTCTAGACAGGCAGCTCTCCATGTCACCTCCACCATCCTCACTGTTCTCGGCTGGCTCTTCCTGCTGGGGGCCAGGTGAGGTATCAGGCTGTACCATGGGGACATTGGCTTCCACCGTGCCTGGGGACACAGATTCTGCAGCTCCTTCCTCAAGAACCAAGCTGCCAGGATGCGTCGCATGAGAGCCAGCTCGGGCTGCAGGACTCTCTCTTGCCTCATTGCTATGGGCAGGGCCCTCCTCTCCTCTCGTGGGGCTGGGCACAGCTTGGAGGGCTTCGCTCACGTTCTCTGTGGGCTCCGCTGTGAAATCTCTCTGTGGAGGTGGCACCACCAGGAACAGTTTGGGCTTCTTAGAAATGGGCGGTGGCTTCCTGCTGGGTGAAGAGTTGGGGAGCTGGGCGGTTCTGGGGCTGGTCTGAGCCTCTGCGTCCCTGGCACTCCACAGGCCGCCGCCGAGCTCGGCTGCACTGCCATGGTCACCCTGACTCGAGCTCTTGGCAGGCGACCGGAGTGAGCTTGTCACGGAGGCAAGCTGGCTTTCATTCTCCATTTCATGTGTGCTATTTCGGGATTTCAGGAAGGCAGATGGCTTTAAGTGGTACTGTGGAGCAACTGAAGTTCGTTTTTCCTGAGCTGTCGGTTCAGATGACAGAGCCGGCCCGGTGCCTGAGTTCCTCCTCACCGGCCTCAGCTGCACCATCTGCAGTGCTTCTGTGGTTATGAGGGGCATGGGGGGTCTGCTGCTCTCCTCCCTCGTGGAAGGCGGCCTGAAGGCCTCCCGGGAGGAGTCTGGCTGGCTGGAGCTAGGGCAAGAATGCCGGGGGTCTCTCATGAATTTGGGGTCCAGAGGAGGGGCAGGTGGGGGCTCCGAGGAGGGTAGGACAGGTGGAGGCAATGGTAAGGGCACAGAAGAATGTGGAAAAGGGGGGCTCAGTGAAGCGGGGGCAGGAGGAAGGCACCCATCAGGTGGGGAGCAGAAGGGAGTGAGAGCTTCAGGTGGCGGAGGGGGGAATACGGGAGAGGGAGGCAGTGCACAGCCCTCAGGACAGTCGGCCAAGGGTGGGGGAGGCGGGAGGAAGGGGCCTGGGAGAGGAGTGGGGGGCACTGGCGGACAGGCTGATGCTGCGTCCACTTTCTTCATCGTGCCGCTTCCTTCCGTAGAAGTGTTAGAGGACAGAGAAGTAGACGATGAGGAAATGGACACTGAGGATATCAGAGAGGACTTCCTCTCTGGCACCTTGGGCTTGGGCTTCCCCTTCCCATTTGCTGGTGACATGGATTTTAAAAACACAGGCACAGGGGTGAGAGCTGTGGGTGTATTTGACTGGCTGGAATACCCACTGGATGGAGAAGTGACTCTGTGTGACTTCTCTGGCGATGTGATCTTTGGTTTAACAGAACCACTGGGTACTTGTGGAGGGACGGCCCTGGGCCCTTCCGGGACGGGGCGGACGAGGCCGTTTCCAGTGGGTGCTCCGCTGCCAGCCAAGCAGCCCCCTCCTGGGGTGCCCGGGTCTTCCTGCAGGCCTGTGTAGTCAATGTAGTAACCCCACGGGTCCGTGTACTCTGATTTGACGCTGCTGGTATCGCTCTGTGATGGAGTGACCCCACACAGGGAGTAGACGTTGGGGGCGGTGGTGGAAGTTAGGCTGCTGCTGGCGCTGACGGTGCTCTGACTCCGGGACCGGGGCAGCCAGGGCTCCTCCAGGTCACTGCAGGGGCTTTGAGAGGGCGAGCTGCCGCCCTTGCCCAGGAGGCTCAGGTGCAGTGAGTGCTGGAGCGAGGCGATAAGGTGCTCATTGAGCACCTGCCCATTGGATTGGCCGTTCTTTTTGGGAACCCTGCGGAGGGAGTCTGTCCGGGAGGGTGGCAGGGGAGGCTTCTTTGCTTTCTTCAGAGAGATATTTCTTGAAAGGGACTTATCATTGCAATTCGACCTGTCCCCTTGGTTTTTCTGAGCTCTTCCATCAAACACATTGACCACGCTGTGCCGAGGGTTCCTGAAGCCATCGCTGCTATTGCACAGATTCCCAGACGGACGTCTGGAGTCGGAGTGCACAGACGTGCAGTAGTCGTTGTGGTCCTCAGAGTACAGCGACCCTGCATCCTCTTTGTTGAATGTTTGGTCCAAACTGCAGCTGCTCATGTTACTTGCTGGTGTGGAGTATCCAGGAGTTGCCACAGGTGGCTTCAGCGGGGATGCCTGCCCATTACTTGAGGCTTGGTATTCCCAGGGCTCCGAGCTACCCTGTCCTCCGCCCCCTGAATAACTAGACTCGCTATTGCCATCCACATCCTGAGGGTGGGCTGGGAAGTGTGTGTTGCTTCTGCAATTATAGGGCACAACTTGGGACCCATTCTCCCTATTTGCACTTAGAGAGACTGAGGAATCAGAGAGAGACAACAGTGTGGGTGCACCAGGGGAATGGGTGTCTAAGGCTTGTGAAAGAACGGCTGGGTGGCCCTCACTCCAGTGACGGCGGGGAGACTGAGGGTCATCTTTCACAGTGTGCCTGGAGATGAGGTGGTCTCTGGATTTTATCTTCGCGTATGAGGATGAGCTGGTGATTTTACTGTCCAGCAACCCTGAATTCTGAACAGGGTGAATAACAATGACCTCTGAGGAGGAAGAAAGTGTAGCATTTGGGATGATGCTGGTGGAATAGGTCGCATGAGGAGACACCACACATGCTGGGCTTGTTACGTTTTCACTCTCAAAGTGCCTCAGCTCCTGGGATTTGGGCCTCAAAAGTGCTCCCGTCCTCGAGGCATCCCCTAAATATCCTAAATGTTCATCCACTTGTGGATTACTCCTCTGGGAGGGGAAAGTGCCCCCCACGTCTCTTGCAGGGCCTGGGGCACTCAGCCTCGGCTCGAGGGACTGCATGTTTGCCCTTGCTCCTGATCGCGGCAGACTGTGGAAACCGGCATCGCTGTGGAGGCGGGACGGGAACACGATACCCGCAGGATCGCTTAGCACAGACATGTTGCCAGAGGAGCCAGAGAAGTGGCTCATTTGGGCAGCAATGCCTTGCCCCTTCTGCGCCCTGATTCTTCTCATGGATGGTGGCACGACTTTCACATCCTCAGTCTGACAGCTGGAGTCCCTGGTTTCTGAGCGCTGCCCAGCAGGCCGGTAGCTATCAAGCCTTCCTAGTGTAGGGTAGTGATCTGGGGCGAACACTGACTGACCACCATCATCATCTTGGCCAGTGCCAGAGGCTGGAGATAAAGCAGAAAGGGGCTTGTTACCTGAAATGAAAACCCAGAGTTCATCACCTGCACCCTCGCCTCCTCTGACTGTTGTGATTTAGAAAAAACCCCAAACTTGTCTACTTGATTTAGTTTCTTTTCTCCTATGGGTAACCTAAGTGCATTAAAATAGTTACTGACAGCTTTAAAATAAAAATCCTTATTATGAATTTCATGTACTTCTCTTAATTTGTACTTCAAACCCCTCTGTAGCTTGAGTGCTGCATATAGAATTCTCAGGTAATCCCATAGAGATCAAGGTCACTGTGAAGTATTTATTTTTCAAATAAGCACCTTTTGGTAAAGTCTTCAAAGTAGCCTTTTCCCTACTAGTCTCTGCACAGACAGAGTGTCTGTCGGGCAATGACACATCTTTCCCATGACAGATGAATGCAGAAACTGAACAGCACAGTCACAGAGAGACCAGGTCTGAGGGATACTGGTATAAAACAGTGTTGATTATATTAATTCTTTATGTCCCAAGGAAATCCTAAGAAAAATTAAACTGATTTACAGATCCATTTGAGCTTCAAACATTTAATTACCCATCGTAAGCCATTATCATCTGTCTGTTGGTGACATTCAAAACTCAACAGCAATCTGTTGTGTTCTCATGAGGGAAACCAGCAGGAACTGATCCAGTGAACGTTCCTTTAAATCAGGCTAATTCATTAGTCTTTACAGCCAAACCGAGAATAGTACGTTAAAGAAAGAAACACGAAGAACAGCAGAGAAGGTAGTGGAGGAGGGAAAACCTTACTGGTAGATGAACAGGTTTCAGACTACCTGGGAAGAAAAGAGCTTAAAAGAAGAGAGTCACAAAGCCAAAAGCTTACCCCGGGGTACTGAGAAAAAAAAAAAAAATCAGTCAATCCTTAGGACAACTTAAATCTTTCAAAACAGTAGTAAAATCACAGTCCTCACTGTGTTTTCTTCATTCAATGAGGACCTGAAAGTACCCCAGGCTTGGGCTTTGCTGAGCAACACTGGTCCAGCAGTGGACGCCTGGTCGTGACACTGATATAATGGGACTTCCCTCCACCCCCATGTAATTTGTCCATTGCATGATTGGCTATATAAAGCCTTTTGCTTGTCCGAATTGCAAAGGGTATTACTAAAATGGCAGCAGTGTGCAAGTATACTTGGGTCTTTAGCAAAGAGGATCTATGTCCTGCCTCTACCCTTTACCAAATATGCACTCACTGAACGCAGACAGAGAGACAGACAGACAGACGCAGGAGGCGATCTTTTAGAAAGAGGGGAAATAAGCAAAAGGGCAGAGAAGCAAAAGAAAAATCCAGTTTGAGAAAAGAAAAAAAGGTGTAAGTTTTTGCCATTTGGCCATTTAGAAGACAGAAGGTTGACTTGTAATTGGTGTTTCAGTTTATACAAGTTCAATTCTAAACATTCAAAATACTTCATTCCATTCAGCAACGGGTTGTGACATCTTTTTCTTGCAAAACTGTAATAGTATTTGCATGGGATTAATGGTAGATATTTAACTGCCTTTAAATGCCATAAACAAAATCCTAACGCTTTGGGGTACTCATTTTGAATGTAAAGCCATTCTGGCTTCAGAAATAGAAATGTAGCCAATTCTTCACCATCTACAGCTAAATATAACATTCTTATTAAAATAACAATTATTTCCTAGGGATTTTAAATACATGCGAGAAACTGACGTCTACTTTATCATAAGAACCAGCAAAATTCTATGTCCCAAATAGACTCTTCAATATTCTCATAGTATAAAAAGCTTCATAATACTGTAAGTTGCAGATGAAAGCTATACAGGGATTCATCATTTTATTGCATTTCACTTTATTGTATTTTGCAGATAATTGGTTTTTGTTGTTGTTTCTTAAGAAATTGAAGGTTTGGTTCAGTGCCTGTGGCTAAAGCAGCTAAGGCGCCAGCCACATACACCTAAGGTGGCGGGTTCAAATCCAGCCCAGTCCGCCAAAACAATGACGGTTGCAACCAAAATTTAATAGCCAGGCGTTGTGGTGGGTGCCTGTGGTCCCAGCTACTTGGGAGGCTGAGGCAAGAGACTCACTTGAGCCCAGAACTTGGAGGTTGTTGTGAGCTGTGATGCTACAGCACTCTACCCAGAGGGATAGCTTGAGGCTCTGTCTCAAAAAAAAAAAAAAAAAAAAGAAAGAAAAGAAAAAAAGAAATCTAAGGTTTGTGGCAACCCTGTGTGTGTGGAGTAAGTCTATTGGTGCCAGTTTTCCAATAGCAGGTGCTCGCTCAAGGTCTCTATGTCACATTTTGTTAATTCTTGCAACATTTTAAACTTTTTCACTGTATCTGTTATGAGGTTTATGATCAGTTTTTTTTCTAACACAGAGTCTCATTCTGTTGCCCTGACTAGAGTGCAGTGGTATCATTATAGCTCACTGCAGCCTCTAACTCCCAGGCTTAAAGCCATCCTCCTGCCTCAGCCTCCTGAGTAGCTGGGACTGCAGGCACATGCCAACACACCGGGCTAAGTTTTTCTATTTTTAGTAGACACAGACTGTCACTCTTGATCAGGCTGGTCTGGAACTCCTGACCCCAAGCATTCCTCCTACTTCAGCCTCCCAGAGTATCAGGATTACAGGCGTGAGCCACTATCATTGTGCCCACCCAGTGATCTTCGATGTTGCCATTGTAATTGTTTTGGTGTGCCGAAAACTACACTCATATAAGATAGAAAAATTAATGGGTAAATACTGTGTGTTCTGACTGCTCCCCCTAGAACCCCTATCTTTCTCTCCTCAGGCTTCCTTTCTCACTTTAAATCGCACACCAAAATGATTAAGCTTAGTGAGGAAGGCTTGTCAAAATCCAGGACAGGCTAAAAGCCAGACCTCCTGCACCAATTAGCTAAGCTGTACATATAAAGGAAAAGTTCTTGATGGAAATTAAAAGTTCTATGCTAGGGAACACATGAATGATAAGAAAGCAAACAGCCTTGTTACTGATACGGAAAAAGTTGTAGCGGTCTGGATAGAAGATATAACCAGCCATGACATTCCCTTAAGCCAGAACCTAACCTAGAATAAGGTCCTAACTCTCTTCAAGTTCTGTGAAGTCTGAGAGAAGTGAGGAAGCTGCAGAGAAGAGGTGGACGTCAACAGAGGTAAGTTCACGAGGTTTAAGGTAAGAAGCCTTCTCTAAAACATAAACCGGCAAGGTGAAGTGGCAAGTTATGCAGAAGATCTAGCAACAATAATTGATGAAAGTAGCTACACTAAAGAACAGATTTTCAATGCAGATGAAACAGCTTTCTATTAGAGAGGATCCCATCTAGGACTTTCATAGCTAGAGAAGAGAAGCCAATACTTTATAAAGCTTCAAAGGAAAGGCCAACACTCTTACTGAGGGTTAATGCAGTTGGTGACTACAAAATTGAAACCAATGCTCATTTAACGTTTAGAAAATCCTAGAGTTCTGGGCGGCACCTGTGGCTCAAGGAGTAGGGCACCGGCCCCATATACCGGAGGATGTGGGTTCAAACCCGGCCCCAGCCAAAAACTGCAAAAAAAAAAAAAAGAAAAGAAAATCCTAGAGTTCTTAAGAATTATGCTAATTCCGCTCTGTCCATGCTGTATAAAGGGAACAACAAAGCCTAGATGTTTACCTCATAGTACACTGTGCTGTATATTTTACATGGTGTATATTTTAAGCCCACTATTGAGACCTACTGCTCAGAAAAAAAAAGATTTCTTTCATTGACAAGAACTCTGATGGAGATGTACAAAGATTAATGCTGTTTTCATGCCTGCTAACACAACATTGTTCTGTAGCCTACAGACCAAGGAATAATTTTTACTTTCAAGTCCTATTGAATGTTCTTTCTTATTACTTAGGAAATACATTTTGTAAGGTTCCTCTGATGAATTTGAGCAAAGTAAACTGAAAACCTTCTGGAAAGGATGAACCATTCTGGATGTCTTTGAAAACAGTTGTGATTCATGGGAGAAGGTCAAAATATTGCATTAACATGAGTTTGGAAGAAGCTGACTCCAACCCTTATGGATGACTTTGAGGGATTCAAGACTTCAGAGCAGGCAGTAACTGCAGATGTGGTAGAAATAGCAAGAAAACGAGAATTAGAAGTGGAGCCTGCAGATGTGACTGAATTGGTGCAGTCTCATTATCCAACCTGAAAGCATTGCTTCTTATGGAGAAGTAATAACAGTGGTTTCTTGAAATGGAATCTACTACTGGCGAAGATGCTGTGAATATTGTTGAAACGACAGCAAAGGATTTAGAATATTTTATGAACTTGCTGTATAAAGCAGTGGCAAGATTTGAGAGTACTGACTTTAGTTTTGAAAGAAGTTCTACAGTGGGTAAAATGCAATCAGATAGTATTACATTCCTTATAGGAATCTTTCCTGAAAGGAAGAGTCTGTTCGTTGTATGGCAAACTTTACTGTGTTACTTTAAGAAATTAGCCCAGCCACCTCAACCGTTAGCAAACACCACCTTGATCACTGAGGCAAGACTCTCCACCAGCAAGATCACAAATCTTTCAAGGCTCAGATGATTGTTAGCATTTTCTTTTTTTTTTTTTAATTCAATCATAGCTGTGTACATTAATACAGTCATGGGGTACAGTGTGCTGTTTTTATATACAATTTGAAATATTTTCATCAAACTGGTTAACACAGCCTTCATGCCATTTTCTTAGTTATTGTGTTAAGACATATTTATATTTAGAAAGATTCACACGTACCCTTGTAAGATGAACCACAGGCGTGATCCCACCAATGATTGTTAGCATTTTCTTTAGCACTAAAGTATTTTTAAATTAAAGTATGTAAATTTTTTAAAAAGATAATGCTATTACACACTTCACAGACTACAGTTCAATATAAACATAACTTTTATATGCACTGGGAAACAAAAATAATTATATGATTCACTGTATTGTGATATACGCATTATCATGGTGGTATGGAATCAAATCTGCAATCTCTCTGAGGTATGGCCAAATTGATTAAAGAAGAAAACAAAAACTACAAAGAAATTTAGACCACCTAGGTGGTGCTCAAAATCTTGATGGATATAAATGTCTTAACACAATAATTAAGTAACTGAGGTAAAGGCTATGTTAACCAGTTTGAGGTAAGCATTGCAAATTGTATATAAAATCAGCTCATTGTGCCCCATAAATGCATTAATGTACACGGTTATGATTTAATAAAGGGAAAAAAATAAATAAAGAAAACCCTGAAGGTACCTTGAATTCACTCATGTCTCTGTTGTTTCCATAAAAATCAAAAGCAAAGCAACAACAACAAAAGCAAATAGAAAAAAAGCCCATGACCTCAGGAACTTACATCCCCTTATAAGCTTTTCTAACTAAGGCAAGAA
>CAUYQV010042124.1:0-86783 GCA_963574575.1 Galagoides demidoff
GTCCCAGCTACTTGGGAGGCGGAGGCAGGAGACTCACTTGAGCCCAGGAGTTGGAGGTTGCTATGAGCTGTGATGCCATGGCACTCTACCCAGGAGGATAGCTTGAGGCTCCGTCTCAAAAAAAAAAAAAAAAAAAAAAAAATAATTTTATGGTTGGGGGTCACCACAACATGAGGAACTGTATTAAAGGGTCACGACATTAGGAAGGTTGAGAACCACCGAATTATAACAGAGTCCGTTGCATTTGCACACTGGATCCCAGGCTGGCAGAAGCAGCACGCCACACATTTGTAATTCAGAAGTCACAAAGAGTGTCAGGTGGTGGCAGGCTGATTCCTTGGATGATTTAACTGATTGTGAAACTTTCTCTGCTGGCGTCTGTGCTGGCAAACTGTCTGCTCTCCAGCCAGCACCCTACCTTTTCTTGCCTTATGCATTTTTATAAGGAACCCTTTTCCTCTAGCTTCTGAGTAGGTTTAGTCGATGGCAGACATTGTTGGATGGCAGAATTGGCAAAGAAGACAGAAAGTAGGAGGATATGTCTCCCCACCGCGTCAGTAGCATATGCTCCATGGTTTTAGTGCCACTGCAAAGGTCTATTATGGTTCTCGTTTTCGCGTGGTGATCTAGGAACACTTGACCTCACTTTGAAAAATCCTTGATTTTATTATGGGGCCATGTTTAGTATAGGTTGTATAGGGGGAAAAGAAGGAGGAATTTGCTCTCTGTTCTCAGAAAATTAACTCTAACCTGGAATAAAGAAGCTGTAGGTCAGGCATTGCCATTAAGACATAATAACAAACATCGGTAAAGGAGGGTACAACTTACAGACACATTCATACATATGATCTGCAACTTGCTGAGGGCTGATAACTCTTATGTATAAAATGCTGAAGTGAAACTGATGTATAAGTCATATGTCATTTTATCATGCACATTTACTTTGAAGCATCTGTGGGTGCTTGATGAGAAAAAATAACCAATTTCCTCTGTTTTCTCAAATTAGGCCAATTTCTTCTAGTGCATCTCTTTTGTTTCTGAACATAGGGGATTACTTTAGAAGCTCATGAGATAAAGGTGATGGCCGTTAATAACAATTTAACATCCTAGGCTGTAGAATGATAAGAATCCACATCACATACATTGGAAAAGTTTATACAATACAACCTAACACTTCTAGACTACTAGAAAAATCCTCTCATATAAATTAGTCTTAGTGATAGTCAAAGTCAACATTTTATAGAATGGTTAGTAAACATTCTCACCAAAGGCATTTTAACTTTGGTTTTTTATGGCACATAATTATGACAAAGCACACAAAGCAGCTGACACGAAAAATGAATAAGTCTGGAGATCTAATGTACAGTATCTGGACTGTAGTGAATAGTATTAGGTCATCTAGAAGTGACCTAATAGCTCATTTAGGTATTAGTGACCTAATACCACATTTAGCTCATCTAGAAGTGATGATTCAGGTCACCAGAAAAATGTTGTTAGTAAGTCAAATACGTCTTCTGGATACCTTCTCTGAAACTTAAAGGTAAAACTTGTTACATGTGAATTCCTGACCTTTAAATTAGTATTGTATTACATTACTTAAGACCTTTATAGCTAAGAGAATAAACTTCTCCCCCAACTTTAGTGCTTTTGTCACGCAATAAATAAAAACTTTCCTCATCAGAATTTTTTGTCCAAGTTAAAATTCATGGTAATAATATGTAAATATTGACACACATAAAATAAAATTTCAGCAGATAAATTATTGAATAGTGATTATAGTTAGTTTGTTCATATAAAGTATGGTCATATCCTTCCCTTTAGAACATGAGTTCTTTATAATTTATTGGAGAAAGATTTCATTATAGTGGACACTCAGGAATTAGTTAAGCATTTTTTAATTGGAAATACATGACTTTTATTTATTCAAATTGCTCTTTTATATAGATATACCACAAGGCTAATCTATAAAAAATACATAATATGAAGGCCTCAGATGCAGTGTCACTCATGGCTCACCATGTTTTCTTGGCATTTGTAGAATTTCATGGGCCCTCATGGTGTCTGACACCAGCAGACAGAGGATTGTGTCGAGCCAACGAGACCAGATTCTACTACAATTTTCTCATTGGGAAATGCCATCTCTTTAAGTACAGTGGATGTGGAGGAAATGAAAACAATTTTACTTCTAAAAAGGCATGTCTGAGGGCATGTAAAAAAGGTATAGAAGATATCCTTAACATTAATTCACTAGTGCTTGAAATAACAATTGCACCGAAATTATAAATGAATTTTAAGCTACTAAAAATATCATGGACCTCTGCTTTTTATTATAAGAAACAAAGTGTGACTTTTTAAATAAATGTTCTATTTTCCACACATTTAGATAATAATTCTGGCTATAAAAGTAATTCCACTTAATCTGTCTTCATATTATGTAGAAAAAGAAGCAGTACAAAGCCAATGTTAAATATTTGTTCAGCATTTATATGAAATGATTTATCAAAATACCTGTATACTTTCCTTTACTGCACAAAACTTTAATATATTTATTAATTTCTTCTGAATATAAAAATGGTAACATGTTTATAATAGGATAGAAAGAATAGTAAATGCAAATGAAAAGTTTCTATAATTCTGTCAACCATATATTTATATTATTTTAAAGTGAGCAGAGATTGATAACTAAAGATGAACTACATGATATAAAAACCAACCACACTCTTATCCATTTTGACTAACTCATACTATGCAAAATGAGTCCTCAGAAATAGCTTGTCCTACCCAAAGGTATTGGTGAATTAAAGGTTTGAAGTTGATTGTATATTTAATTTTATATATTAAAAGATAATTTGAGAAAATTTTAGATAAAGTGCTCCACTGTGTTACCTTTTTACACTTAAATGTGTCACTTTTCCTCTTGTAGGTTTCATCCGAAGAATATCTAAAGGAGAACTAATTAAAACCAAAAGAAAAAGAAAGAAGCAGTCAATAGAAATAGCATACGAAGAAATTTTTGTGAAAAAGATATAAATTTATTATGTTACTGGAACACTAATTCCACTAAATATTTTATATAGAATTTTTCACTTGACTTTCTATTTTTTCTCTGCTAAATACTATACCTGTCTATGTTCATGAAGTAATTTTCTGTACTTATTGTAGTTGTTATTAATACATTTGCATCAGTTTCTTCTCTCATCTGGTCACAATGCTTTCTCTAGGTTTATAATTTATTAACTAGCTAATGTGAATTTAGTATTCTCTCTATCCTTTTCTAGCTGTCATTTAGTGACAAATTATCACACTGTTGACTATAGCAAACCTGTTCACTTCTTCCGTTGAACTTATTTTTTTCTGATTATACATGTGATGATCTCCTTTACCACCCATGACCACAGTAAGAAATACAGCTATAGGCCAGGTATGGTGGCTCACCCCATTATCCTAGTACTCTGGGAGATCACTTGAGCTCAGGAATTCAAGGCTAGCCTGAGCAAGACTGAGGCTCCTTCCCTGCTAATAAAAATAAATAAATAAAATAAAAAAGTAAGCCGGGCATTGTGGTGGGTGCCTGTAGTCTCAGCTACTCAGGAGCCTGAGTAGGAAGATTACTTAAGCCCAAGAGTTTAAGGTTGTGAGGTATGATGCCACAGTACTCTAGGGGGAGCAACAGAATGATGAAAAGAAAGAAAGAAAGAAAGAAAGAAAGGAAAGGAAGGAAAGAAAGGAAAGAAAAGAAAGAAGGAAAGAAAGGAAAGAAAAGAAAGAAAGAAAGAAAGAAAGAAAGAAAGAAAGAAAGAAAGAAAGAAAGAAAGAAAGAAAGAAAGAAAGAGAGAGAGAGAAAAAAGAAATACATCTATTAACAGACAATGACATCTTGGATTTTGCATCTAAAATAGTGACAACACCTGCTTCTGATAAAGGTCACTCAATTGTTCATTTGTAAAAAACTAGTAATAATACAATCCTATCTTGTGCTTCCCTCCCGAGACATACCTTTTCTCCTATTGTACAGTTCTTCCATCAAAATTGACCCAAATTCTCTTTGAACAAAGAACAACTCTACATCCTGTGCCTGCCTGATTTAGATTAGTTTAACTTTTTGTTGTTTGACTATATCCCATTCTATCAGTCAAGATGATTGAGTAATTGTGTGTTAAATACATCTCAAAAAAGAAGATACTTTATGAAAAAGAAAAAAGTAATGACAATTAAAATGAAATTTTTGTACATCCTTCCCAATTTTATTATTTACAAAATTTTCTCTTACTAAAAATGGTAAGAATATTTAAATCTCCTGACATTTGCTCATTTATCATTAGGCTTTGTACACCATGTAACTAGTAATTAATGCTCAAAAAAAGTATGTTTTTGCTATAGAAGAAAAAATGAACAGCAGGGAAGATTTCTACTAGAAAAGCCATGTGCCATTCATTCTCAGTGTTAGCATTTCTCTGGAGTTAATTTACTAAATCCAGACCTGTGTCTTTCTCTGCTGAGTGGTGTGCTGTCTGGCATCTCAATAGCCTCTAAGATATGTCAAGTTTCTGTAGCATTCACCTCAAGTTTCATATTTAAATCTGAACTTGTCATTTAGAAACAACTTATCACCTCATCCATTTGGCTTATCTCCATGACTTCTTTCTAGTTATAATTCTGTCTGTTCTTTGAAAATGTGAACTCAAATATTTTCTTATTTCCCTTTATATACCATAGTCTTTACATCCTCTTTTTTTAAAATCTTTTTTTTTTTTTTTTTTTGGTTTTTGGCTAGGGCTGGGTTAAAATCTACCACCTCTGATATGTAGAGCTGGCGCCCTACTCCTTTGAGCCGCAGGCAATACCCGTCTCTACATCCTCTTATTTCCTTTTTCAAAAGATTCATCGAACACCCAGGGTTTTTATTCTTTACTGTACCCTTTAAGTATTTATTGAGTTATTTCTCAAAATTTCATATATTTCTCCACTACTCAAAATCCCCCAAAGACTCATTAGTTAGTACTTAAACCATGCAATCCTCACTCCCACAATTTGACTTTGATATATATTTCTGGATTTACCTACCAAATGTTCCTTCCTGACTTCAATTTGGTTACAAGTAGTCACTGTTGACTGAATACAATCTGAACTATTCAGCTTAATTTGCTGATTTCCTATTTAAAAATCTGACCCCCTCCAGGCCATTCATCTGACATCAGGGTACAGCGGCTGTCAGCTACAGATCATTTGTTTCAAGATGGAGTATGAAAAGTCCTAACATAAATAGAACTCACTTTCAACTGTGGCATAAAAAAAGAATATAATTACAAAATAATGTCAGTTTATTTATCTTGTGGAAAATGTAATATCTTATTTTAAAATGTTCAGGGCATAATTGCCTTAATTTAGCCTTTGCTGTAAAGTTAGAGATTTTTAGAAATCAAAGACTCTTACTCTATTGCATGGAAAAGTCTCCTTAGGTCAAATGGCAAGTTGCCACCAAGGATACACAAACAGCATATTGGTGCGTTGAGTAATTGCTTTCTCCAGCAATAATTAGTGAGTTCATTGGTTCATCACTTGAAGACACACTGAAACGATTTGCAATGTATAATGCATGCGAATATTTTTTTTACTATGTTTTGAAATAATAAGTTTTGATGGTATCGTCTTCCTTTATTATGCATAATCTAATGCATCTAACTGTGAATTTTATGTAAAATTACATTGTACGGTACGTATGTTTATTTACCTACTTTGTTTATTCTCTGTATTCAAAATTAACAGCTTAAACTTCTCTAATTTTATTTTTTACATTATGAGAAGTAAAGTATAGTATTCCAAATCATAAAATCTGATTGATGTACTCAAGAAATGTTTTGGTACATAAAAACAAATTCAGTGCTCCATGTTATCTCAAAGATAGAGACCTGAAGCTGGAATTTGCTAATTTCCCTCTTAATTACAAGTACACATCCAGATATCATGATTTTTTATTTGTCAAGCAAATCAGTACACTATGCCTTAATGATTTATACATTCTACATTTACTTTGTTACATATTTATTTCTACCAATTATTTCATGTTTGAATAACAAATACCCCTACCTGAGTAACAAAACTACAAAGACCAAAGGCATTGGCTTTAATATGGATGGATTCCATGGTTCATATACAATTTTTATAACTCAGACCATCTAGCTGCTTGATTTTGTTACCCAATATATTTTGCCTTTATTTTCTAATCTCACAGGATTTCAAGATAATATCCAAAATTTGAGTTTTATATCTACTTTGGGTAAAGTCTTCTACAAAATTTGAATTTTCTTGCCTCAAAAACTCAAATTAAAGTCCCAGATTTATGCTCATTGACCCAAGTGTCTTATGGCCAACCTTGACCCAAAAATCATGCTTAGAAAAATAACACTTTTGATTTACGAGGTTGATTCACAAGTCCACTCCCAGGCATATGGATGGTGCAAGCACCATCTGAAACTTGGGAGCTGGCAGGCAGGCCTGGGACTTGATTAAGGCAAGTGAGGCAATGGCCTCAGATACGACATTTAAGAGGGCATAAACAAATCTTAGTAACCTAGATAAATATAATATTAGAATGCAATATTTTTAAAAAATATTAATTAGATCAAAAAATCTGTAATGAATAAAATATAAATATTAAAATGGTTGAATCAATAACTAAGCCACATAGGAATGATAGGGATCTGGCAAAAAAAAAAACCAAAGTCTAGGATCAGGATAATTTGTTGTCAGATGTAAGGCTAGCACAAATTTGAAAATTTGAAAAATATTTATATAGAAAGAGTGGGCTACATGATTATTCTCAATAAAGAAAAATAATTTAATAAAATTCAACACTTATTCCTAATTAAAATATCAAGCAAACCAGGGAAGGAAGTGGTCATGCGATGGTAGATATCAGCCATAAACATTTAGGAAGAGGATGCTTAGTGACACAGTGTTAATAACTGTCCATTAAAGTAGGGAACAGGATCAAGATGATCTTCACCATCTGCTTTATTCATCATACCCAAGTAATCTTTAAGCCTAAGCCTTGTCAATGAAAAACAGTGAAGAAACTGAAATAAACTCTATATTATACATAAGTCATCACATAATATACTTTTCACAATTGAAAATTCAAGAGAATCTAAACCACAATGATCAGAAATAACTGGAACTCATTAAGCAAGATTGCTATATTAAGTTTATACCTATGTAATCAATAGCATAGATCAAAACATAATAGAAAACAGGTCTATCAGTAAACCTCACTAAAGGTGATTTAAAAAACTTTTAGAGAAAAACATCACATTGAAAATTGAAATATGTTATTGAAGGATATTAAAAGAGCTAGATGTTTTTCTATTTTCTACAACCTTGGTAATGAATATTAACAGATAGAAGACAAGAATGTAAAATTACACAAAAATCCTTCATAATAGAAATACAATTAAGTTTTTAAAATCAAGGAATATAAAAGAAAGTACCAAGAAAAGCCTCCATGCTAGGGAAAAAAGTCACAGAGATGGAAAATGGGATAGAAACACAGGGGAAAATTTGGCAATTAATTCAGGAGACCAACGTAGAAGTACCAGAAAGTCCTGGAAAATAAAGAGAACATGGAGGGGAGGGAGATTTTATAAACAAGAAGACACAGGCTTCCTCTGCGGAAATGGTGTGCTGTACCCAACAAAGGAAACCTCCCCAACACACCCCCTCTGCACCATATACAAATACTCACACACACTTATTTATTATAAATTTCAAATACTAGCAATGAAGAGAAAATGTCTTAAAAAAAAAAAAAGCAGGGGGAAATGTAGAGAGATAAATCAGATACAGAAAAGGAGAAATGAATTATACTTCTTGATGGTAAGAATGGAAGGAAGCCACAGACAGTAGGAGGACGAAGTCTGAGGAAAATGGAATATGTGTTTACTTATTAGAAGCCCTTTTGTAATAATTGATACATCATGAATGTGTGTGTAGCACCTTGCTGAGAATGAACATGAATTAAAAAAACATAACAGGTGTTTGTTTAAAGCTTTCACTTTCCACCAGATGCTTTGAGAAGAAGATCTGGAGTGTAAACAAAGAGATCGTGTTCCTTGTGCCAAAACTACAAGTACCTTTGTGGATGAATTTATTTGACATCTAATTTTTCTAGCCCAACATTTACTTATATTTAGAATGATTGTTTTGGACTAGACTGTCTATATGTAGATGTTTTTCCAGTTTGGGACATATTAAGATTCTGTGAGAATATTTTCTATTTCAAAGCATTTAATTCCAACAAAGGGTAAGCAAAAAAATGTTGAGATGCTCTGTGACTTAAAAACAAAAATCAGTATTGCCCAGGCTCTACTGTTGGTAATATCCACGTTTCTTCTAGAAAAAAAGTTGTCCTTTAAAGCAGTCTTCCAGACTCCTTTAAAACTATCCTATGCTGAGGTAACTTGTCATGGCCAAACTGACAGTCCCTGTAAATTTCCCATTTTAGTGCCAAATAAATTCCCATCAAAAGATTTTCTGAGAAGCTTCCAAGTTACTACTTACAGGTGGCTCAACTTCCTTTAGAGGATTCTGAAAGCCTTAACTTTTGGGTTTTGTTTACAACTAACATACATTTTCCGAAATTTTCCATAATCATTAACTTTTTTTTCCCTCATTCAATAATATATATGCTCCAGGAAGTACTATGTGTGTCTAGTTTACATTAAGTTATAAATGTATTTCTTTTCAGATCATGAAAAGTTCTGAAACACTTTTGAAAGTATTTTAGGCTCGTAATCATTTTTAAAAGAGCTAGCTAAATTTGGTTAAGAATAATTAGCTAGAACTAGATTTTTCTAATACAACAATCTTTTATTTTAGTACACAATTTATTCTTAAAAATTAAAAATAAAAAACAGATACCAATTGCAGCCACATCAACCCATTCCTGGTTGACCATATTAACTGATGTACTGTGGTCTTCATCAACTGTGAAATGACAGCCAATTCATTATGAACTCCAATGCCTTTGAGATTTTCATCTGTATTTAATATGTATTTTCACGAAAAGCATAATTTACAGGACTCGTGTTTCTAAACTGCAGGTGTTCTCAAGTTAGAAGCCAGAGGAAACTGCTACTTCCTTCTTTTTAGCTCATTTTTGGAAGCAGAAAGCAAGAACTTTGACTTTCCAATAGGCTTTCTTTTTTTAACATATTCCCCACTCTCAACACAATGTTCTGCAAAATTTATAAATCATTCTAGGGAAATTTCCAGGGAGCTCCAAAATGTGAACAGCTGTGAGCTACCTAATGATACAGCTTGCCAAGGAATTGTTACTACAGAGATGAAGACAATTACCGTATTTTACTCAAAATATCTGCCACTATTCAGTGAGAAAAATCTTTAAAATCGCAAATCTAAGTACTTTACATGTTAAGAAACTTTTTATCTAGCTCTTTATGTATTCTTTTTGTTTTTCTCCCTCACACAAACATACAGAATCAATTAGTTACAGAGAAAATCTTTAAAATTCCGTGCACACCATAGCTTCTTTCATCTCTACTGGATGCCAATAAATTGCCAGAAGCCAGAAAAGAATATGTTAAAGATTGGGGAAGACAAAATCAGATGCCAAATGGAATACAACGATGAGGAGCATGGGGTTTGTATTCAAATCAACTTAGATTTGAGGCCAATAGACCTAACCCTTTAACCCTCGCAGGGGCCCTCAAACTTTTTAAACATGGGGCCAGTTTACTGTCCCTCAGACCATTGGAGGGCTGGACTGCGGGCCTGGGACAAGTTGGCTGCTAAGTAGGACAAGCAGCGGTGGCAAAAAACACCCAGTGGGCCGGATAAATGTCCTACGCGGGCCGGGCCGTAGTTTGAGGACGCCTGCTTGTGAAATGATTGTGTGGGTAACAACAGCACACATGTAGAGAGCTTGGCATAGAGTTCGAAGCTCCTAAGGATTCGATAAATTGGTGTAGTGACTGGCATAACAATTTAATGAATATTTAATATTTCAGAGTTTTAGAATGTTGTCTCTGACCTGCCACAACTATTTAAATAAGAAAGGCTATTGAAAGCTAAGGTAGGCAGTTTTAGGCAATTTTTTTTTTTCTGCGAAGGTCATTTTATAAAATGAGAGATGACCAGAAATATGAAGCAGTTTCATGATGAACAACATTGAGCAAAATGAAAAAAAAAATCCATATTAGAGAACGTTTTACATTTTGTAATGATTTGCTTTTGAGATAATTGCCAAAGTGGCACAAATATTATTTTAATATGAAAATTTCTATAATGTGGTTAAAAAAAGGTAAAAGTCCCATTCTTTTCATTCACTAACAGTCCCATATAAAACTGATCTTTAAATCCTGAGCTGTGTCTTACACACATATTTCTAAGAAATTTAAAGTATTTATAAAAGGAGCACTATCACTACCATATCATCTTCCCAAATATTGAGAAACCTACATTATTGTTCAAATGTGAATAATAGTGGAAATGCAGGACGTAGGCAGAAGCCAGAATGCAAAATAGAAAAATAACCACGCCGATGGTTGGAGTCCTAATGGAAACTTGCTGAACATTTTCCTTCCTATCTGTCTAGTACAAATTTTCTTTTGCTCAATGGAATTATCTAACTGAAGCTCCAATAGCTGGCATAATTTAACTTACTGTCCATATACTTTTCTTCCAAAAGTATCTGAAAGAGTTTACCAGATTAAATATTTAGTAAATAATGGAAAATGGAGCCTAGTATGTTGTGAAGGAGGAGAGGTTTCATATGGACACAGCTTAAGTTTCAAGTTCCAGGTTCTACTGAATTCCAGTTCTGTAAATGTACGAAGAGTCTATGGATTTGTTTAGGAATTGGAAATAAAATTTTCATGTAATTTAATAACATATAAAAAGGTTATATTGCATATTTCTGGGGAAAAATGCCAGTGTCGACAAAGGTACTTTCTACTTCACTGTTCCCTAAAATAAAACAGAGACCCAGCGCTGCTAATAGATACTGTTAAAAATACTGTTATTGCCCAGATAATAATGTTTCAATCAACGATGGACTGAATATATGACAGTGGTCCCATAGATTATAACGGAGGGGAAATGTTTCTATTGCCTAGTGATGTCGTCCATGTCCCTAACATCATAGCACAACACGCTATTCACATGTCTGTGATGATGCTGGTATACATGAAGCTACCACACTTTTCTATTACATAAAAGTATAGAATATACAATTATGTACAATAAATAATGCTTAATAATGATAAAAATGTCTATGTGCAGGTTTTTGTATTTTTTTGTTAGTTCATAACTATGTACATTACTCCATTTATGGGGTACAATGTGCTGATTTTATATACAGTTAGGAATGCTTACATCAAACTGGTTAACATAGGCTTCACCTCACTTACTTAATTGTTGTGTTAAGACATTTATACTCTACTCTTAATAGATGTCACATATAACCTTGCAATATACACAATCGGTGAGGTCCTACTGATTATCCTCCCTCTACCTAGGCACCCCACTTCCCTCCCCTCGCCCTCCTCTTCTCTCCTTTTTTCTGGACTATAATTGTGTTTTGTCATTCATATGAAAATGTGAGTGATTATATATTGGTTTCATAATAGTACTCAGTACATTGGATACCTTTTCTTCCATTCTTGAGATATTTTACTAAAAAAAATATGATCCAGCTCTATCCCTGTAAACATAAAAGTGGTAAAGTCTTCATCGTTTTATGGCTGCATAATATTCCATGGTGTACATACCACGATTTGTTAATCCATTCATGGGTTGATGGGCACTTTGTTATACCATACTTTTTATTATTCTTTTAGAGGGTCCTCCTTTTACTTATTGAAAAGAAAAGTTAACTGTAAAACAGCCTCAGTAAGTATTTTCAGAAGAAGGCATTGTGATCATAGGAGACGAGAGCTCTATGTATGTTATTGCCCTTGAAACACCTTCCAGTGGGACAAAATGTGGAGGTGGAAGACGGTGATATTGTTGATCCTGACAATGTTTAAGGCTGGCCCAATGTTTGTCTTAGTTTTCAACAAACAAGTTTTAAAAGTAAAACAAAAAAAAATTAGAAAAAAGCTTACAGAATAAAAACATAAAGAAAATATTTTCATACAGCTGTACAATGTGTTTTAAACTAAATGTTATTGCAAAATGCAAAATAATTTTTAAAAATTAAAAAGTTTATGAAATAAAAGCTACAGTAAGCAAAGGTTAACTTATTATTAAAGAAAAGAAAATATTTTATATAAATTTAGTGTGGCCTAAGTGTACATTGTTTATAAAGTCTAAAGGAGTGTGTGGTGATGTCTTAGGCCTTCACAATCACTCTCCACTTAGCTAATGACTCACCCAGAGGGACTTCTACCCCTACAGGCTCTGTTCATGCCTTATACAGGTGTACCATTGTTTACCTTTTATACCCCATTTTTACTAGACCTTTTCTGGGTTTTGCTGTGTTTATGTACACACATTATATTACAGTTACTCACAGTATTCATACAGTGACATGCCTTACAGGTTTGTAGGCTGTACCATGTAGCCTAGGTATGTAGTAGATGGAATATTCCGCCTAGGTTTGTGTAAGAACACTCTATGATATTTGCACAAAAGCAAAACCATGTAACAACATTTTTCTCAGAATGCATCCCATCATTAAGTAACATATGAATATAAAATAATTAATACATATAACCCCAAACTGAATTTGTATGCTTTATTATAAATAATCCTTTAAAAGGATTATAGATTCTTTAAGAGGATAAGTAAAGAGTCCACCAACTGTAGTATTTTTATTTTCTGAATATTCAAAAATACCATGAGAAATGAATTTTATGGATATCATATATATATAGGACCATGGTCAGCACTGCACACTAAATAAACTATTCCCTTGAAGAAATACATAAAAACATAGGAAAAGTTTGTTTTACTTTTCTCCCTACCCCAGCCTCACTCAGACTCACTAGAACAGAGCATGCTTTTAAAACATGCTTTGGATTGTATGACCCATTGCACACAGAGTATAATACAAATTTCTTACCCCAATGTATATGACCCTAATTCCATGTCCTCATGTATTCACGTGGGGCTCTCTTCTTGCTCACTGGTCTCTAAGTTCCAGTATGAGTCCATGTAGAGTGCTGAAACAAGTTCTATTTAATTGCAGCAGTCTTTGGGTAGAGTCTCATTTGGAACCCTTCCACACACTTCTTCTGAATTGGTATATAATATTTATACATTTGTTTTGGGTGCACGTGGTATTTTGTTACATGTGTAGAATGTTTAATGATCAATTCAGGGCATTTAGGGCATCTTTTACTTTATGTGTTTGAAACATTTCCAATCCTCTTCTAGCTATATTGAAATATGTAATACAGTATGTTGTTGTAAACCATAGTTACCCCTATTCTACTCTTCAAAACTGGAGCTTATTCCTTCTTGTATTTAACTAGTTGCTTATACCTGTTAACTAACCTCTCTTCACTTCCCCCCCACACACACACCCCTGCACACTGGCCCTTTCCCAGCCTCTGTTTCTTGCTTTTCTAGTTCCTAGAAGTACATTAGATAATTTATTTGAAATTTTTCTAGTATTTTAATATAGCCATTTATTGCTCTAAACTTCCCTCTTCACACAGCTTTTACTGTCTCCCAAAGGTTTCAGTATGCTGTGTTTGTATATTCAAGAAGTTATTTTAATTCCTTCTTAATTTTTTCATTAACCCATTGATCATTCAGAAACATGTTGTTTCATTTATATGTATTTGTACATAGAAATTTCCACTGTTCCTCTAATTTTTGATCACTAGTTTTATTCCATTTTTGTCTGAGGTACACTTGGTATACGTTTAATGTTTTTTAATTTGTTCAGACTTGGCGTGTGGCCTAACATAAGGTCTATCCTGGAGACTGATCTGTGTGCTGATGAGAACGTGTATTCTAAAGCTGTTGGATAAATGTTCTGTATATATCTATTGCATACATATGGGGAAAATGCAGTTCAGAGCCAAGTCTTCTTTATTGATTTTATGTCCAGATTATCTGTCCAATACTAAAAGTGGATTATTGAAAGCCCAAACAAACTACTATTGTATTGCAGCATGTATCTCCCTTTAAATCTGGTAATACCTGCTTTATTTATCTGGGAGCTCTGGTGCAGATGGATTGCACATGCATTTATAATTGTTACCTCACCTTGCTGACTGCATCCTTTTGTCATTATGTAATGGCTTCCTTTGTCTATGCTGGTTTTGGTTTAAAGTTTGTTTTATCTGATACAACTGTAGCTACTCCTGCTCAGTCTTGATTTTGGTTTTAGTAGAATATCTTTTCCCATCCATTTACTTTTAGGCAATATGTATCTTTGGGGTAGAGTGAATTTCTTGTAGGCAGCATACAGTTGTTTGTTTTGTTGTTTTGTGCTTTTATATCCATTCAGCTGCTCTATAGCTTTTAAGTAAAAATTGCACTTGTTTACATTCAAGGTTATTATTGATATGTGCTGATTTAGTTCTGTCATTTTGTTATTTCTTTTTTGGTTGTTTTGTATATATTTTTTAATTAATTCATAACAATGTACGTTAATACTATCATGGAGTACAGTGTACTGTTTCTGTATACAATTTGAAATACTTTCATCCAACTGGTTAACATTGCCTCCATGTCTTTTCCCTAGTTAATTGTGTTAAGACATTTATATTCTACATTTAGAGAGATTCACATGTACCCTTATGGGTATGAGCCATAGGCATGATCCCGCCAACCACCCTCCCTCTACCCAACTTCCCCCCTCCCATCCACTCCCTCTCCCCATGTTCTTGGGCTAAAATTGGGTTATAGCTTTCCTATGAAAGCCATAAATTAGTTTCATAGTAGGGCTGAGTAGATTGGATACTTTTTCTCCCATCCTTGAGATACTTTGCTAAGAAGAATTATTTTCCAGCTCCATCCATGTAAACATGAAGGAGGTAAAGTCTCCATCTTTCTTAATGGCTGCATAGTATTCCACGGTGTACATATACCACAATTTGTTGATCCATTCATGGATCAATGGGCTCTTGGGCTTCTTCCATGACCTAGCAATTATGAATTGGACTTCAATGAACATTCTGATACAAATATCTTTATTGTAGTGTGATTTGGGGTCTTCTGGATATATACCTAATAGAGGAATTATAGGATCAAATGGCAGGTCTATTTTTAGTTCTCTAAGTGTTCTCCCGATGTCTTTCCAAACGGAACATATTAGTTTACATTCCCACCAGCAGTGTAGAAGTGTTCCCTTTTTTCCACACCCATGTCAGCATCTGTGATTTTGTGATTTTGTGATATGGGCTAATCTTACTGGTGTTAGATGATATCTCAGAGTAGTTTTGATTTGCATTTCTCTGATGATAAAGGATGGTGAGCATTTTTTCATGGCCTATGTTTGTAGGCCATGCACCTATCTTCTTCAGAGAAGTTTCTCTTCAAGTTTCTTACCCACCCTGAGAGGGGATCACTTGTTCTCTTCTTGCTAATATGTTTGAGTTCTCTGTGCATTTTGGTTTTTAAACCTTTGTTGGAGACATAACCAGCAAATATCTTCTCCCATTCTGAGGGCTGTCTACTTGCTTTACTTATTGTGCTTTTGGCTGTGCAGAAGGTTTTTAATTTGATAAGGTCCCAGTAGTGTATTTTTGATATTGCTTCAATTGCCTGGGGGGGTCCTCTTCATAAAATTTTCACCCAGGCCTATTTCTTCAAGTGTTTTCCCTACACTTTCTTCTAGTATTTTCATAGTTTCATGTTTTAAGTTTAAATCTTTAATCCAGTGAGAATCAATCTTAGTTAGTTGTGAAAGGTGTGGATCCAGTTTCAGTCTTCTGCAGGTCACCAGCCAGTTCATCCAGCACTATTTGTTAAATAGGGAATCTTTTCCCCAGTGTTTTTAATTGGCTTGTCAAAAATCATATAACAGTAAGTAGCTGGGTTCATCTCTTGGTTCTCTATTCTGTTCCATATATCAACCTCTCTGTTTTTGTGCCAATACCATGCTGTTTTCATCACTATGGATTTACAGCATAGTCTGATATCTGGTAGCATGATTCCTCCTACTTTGTTTTTAATTTCTGAGTAATGTCTTGGCTATTTGAGGTTTCTCTCTCTCATTTTTGATCTTTGCATCTTGGTGCTTTTCTGTAGTAGTACCATTTGAATCAGTTCTGTTATTTGTATGTTTGCTTTCCTATTGAGTTTTATTTGTGTATGTGTTTTCATCATATCAGATATCACCCTTTTGCTTCCGGGCTAGGAATCTGTTAAGCATTTGTTTCAGGGTCAGCCGAGTGGTGATCAATTCCTCCCATTGTTGCTGGGAAAGATTTTCCCTCTCCTTCATTTACCAAGGATAACTTTGCTGTTGTTGTTGTTGTTTTTCTTTTCAATGCTTTGAATATATCATCTCATTCTCTCTTGAGATTCCTATTGAGAAGTCTGCTATGTAGTCTCATGGAGATGCCCTTGTAGTGACTAAATGCTTTTTTCTTGCTGTTTTTGGAATCTGTTTGTCTTTGACTTTTGATAGTTTCATTAGAATGTGCTGTGGAGAAGTCATTGTTTTGAGTTGCATCTATTTGAGGATCTCTTAGCTTTCTGTGCAACAGCTAGACTGGGAAATTTTAGCTATGATTTCATTTAATGGGTTTCCTGTCTTTTCTCTCCTCACCTTCAGGGATACCCCACTGCACATTTGTTACGGCATAGTGTCCCATCCAGTGCGTAGGCTTTACTCATTCTTTTTGCTTCTTTGGTTTGTTGATTGTTTTCATCTTTGAGTTATTTCAGAAAATCAGTCTTCACATTATGAAATTCTTTCTTTTGCCTACTCTAGTTTATTATGAAAACCCTCAAATATACTTTTTAACTTCATCAATTGAATTCTTAACTTCCAGGATTTACATGTGGTTCTTTTTTAAGATATCCATCTTTGGTGAGACTCTCATTCAAATACTGAATTATTTTTCTTATTTTTTATTGTGTATTTGTGTTCATTTATCTCACTCAGCTACTTTAATATCATTAGTTTGATTAATCTGTCATTGGAGAATTATGGTGTCACTGGAGAATATGAGGTGTCATATTTCCTTGTTTTTCATGTGTCTTGTGTTGATATCTGTGTGTCTCATGTAACAGTTGCTTCTTCCAAGTTTTCTGGGTTGGCTTTTGTAGGGGAAGACATTTTTTCAGAAGATGAACCTACAATATGGTTTGGGTAGGATAGTGTATGCAGTAGTGTAGTCTCTATGACTTATTTGGGTGTAAACAGCATCAGTCATGTTTGATACATCCTCAGTGGCTACGCTACAGTTGTTAATGGAAGCTCTAGTGAAATTTTGCTGGGAATAAGAATGCCACATGAGCCAGTCTTTAGGCTCCATTCGTGGCAGCAGTGAGCTGAACATGCCTGTCCTTGGGCTTCCAGTAGGTGTACACAGGCACTGGTAAGAGTCCAAATGGTCAAATGGTCTAATTCTTAGACATCCAGGTAGCTTACACTGGTGTCAGCAGTGGCGGTGGTTGGACAGGTGTGTGGGTGAGCCCTCAGTTCCCTGGATAGTGTGTAAAGCATGGGCAATGGCAGCACCATTGGTGTGATAACTATTGGTCATCTAAACTGCAGAATTGGTGTTAGTGTTGGCTGCAGTGGAATGTATGGGATGGTCTTTGGGTCTCTATGCAGTATGTGGGATGGATGTTGGCTGTGGAAATGGAACTAGGTTTGAAGGACGTATATTCAGACCCCAGAACAGTTACATGGACACCAATGGTGGTGGACATGGTTGGACAATCCTCAAGACCCCAGATTGTTTGCTTGGACACAGGAGGAGTATCACACATCTTTTATTAAGCTAATGATCTCATCTCTCACTTGCCGAGAGAATTGATTGCTAACCCCTCCCGGTTCTATCATTCTTTAGACAACTGATCTCAGGTCATGGCAACTACTCTCCCTAGATAATATTTTCCTCTTTCCCTGGTGGCTCAGATAAGAAAAACCAATAATATCTACTGAAGACAGACGTCCTTGCATCAAGGAATGACAATTCTAGACTGCAATTTGTGTTTCAGAGCCCTGCTCCTGTGGATTGCATCAAATCCAGATTTATATCAGACTACATTTACTTCAGACTCACCTCATTCTTCCCAATTCTGTTTCCTTCCCTCCCTTGTTGCTTTTTTTCACAAGGGAGCAAACCTCAATAAATCACTTGCACCCAAATCCTTCTCTCAAGCTCTGCTTATGGGAAGCCAAACCAGGAACAGACTTCTTTCTTACCTAGGAAAAACCCTATATTTCTTCTGGATTCCACTTGAGTTATACCTTCAGAGAAAATGCTTTCCTACGAGAGGTAGGTTATCTTTACATTCCACCTTTTTACCTACATAATCCTGGTCTGTTTCAATCATTAAAGATATTACTTCTTAGTAACATGAATATAGAGCAACGTGAACAAAAACAAGTATATTTTTTCTGAATTTCGAACTGAGGGTAAATAATATGTTCCTTTAGAATAGGGACTATGTCCCTATTTCCAAATTGGACATTATAGGCATCTGTCCAAATGCTTGGCACATGGTAGATGAGCAATCAATAGATGTTCAGTGGATGACTATGATTCCTAAACGTTACTTTTTGATGATATAAATGTTGATAGAGATAGAGATAGATCTTGGAGGTAATTAGTATGCAAGAAATATCTTTTTTCTCAAATGTCAGATGTTATGAATTGAGAGGATAATTATAGAAAATTAGTGATTGACATTTTTCCTAACAAATAGTGGTAGAACAAACATTTTTCACGATAGGATGTAATGAGAGCCTTCAGATGTGAGAGACATTTATCAATCTATTATGAGTGTTAGAATATCTTATTTATATTCATTATTGGATATATAGACATCAGTTCACTTTGGCCTAGCCTTGGCCACCTTTGAATCATGTCTATGTGTGTGTATTACACACACGCACACACATATACATATGGAAAGCCAAATGATACAGTGTTTTAAATTGTAATTTTAAAATATTTATAACATATTTTAATATTTATTTACTGATTTGTTGCCTTTTTATTTAATATTTCATGAAGCACATACTATCTTCAGCTTATGTGAAGCTTGAGTTTGTATATTTTATAATAAGAAGTTCACCATCATACCTACCTGTAGTTACAAGTTCATCAGTGCCCAGAAGATTTTCTTAGAAATTTTCCCTAGTTATTGAGATCTTTTTAATAGAGAAAAAGAGAGGACTTCATTTTTATTCTTGTAAAAGAGCAACTTTTTATAATTGGAGAATGTTTAACACTAGATGGCAGAATGAGACTACAAATATCCAAGTCTTCACAACGTGTAGAAAGGCTATTTTCTCAATGCTAAAAGATTTTCCAGACAAATACATTGTATTATTTTTAATATATACATATACATTATTCAAAATTCCTTTATATGTAAAACTTCACTGTATTAACAAAGTGATGTTAGACATGATTGAGCTTTTGAAGAAGAATATATAAATTAATAATACTTTTATAAGTTCTATCAGCATGATGATAACGTACTAGTTTGCTATATGTAAATACTATTTGGAATCTTTTGAACTTGATGTTTAAATTATCTAAGTGAAATGTAGAACTTGGTATATTAGTCAAATGCTACTTAAGTCAAACGCATAAATGCAAATGTAACTAAACTTTCTATTTTCACAATCAAGATTAATATTCAGCAAATACGATGCACTTCAGAAGAAATTCACAATAAATACATATTCAGAATTGAAAAAGGCACTTTTTCAATGTCAACTAAATCTATCCTAGAAATAATCCTTATTTTAAACTTTTCTAGGAATGGAGATTTGAGTTTCCCAAATGCATTTCTGATTTAATCACTCCTAGTGTTTATGTGCTATTCAGCAGTGTGATATAGTATATGGATAAATATAACTAGTGGGCCATATATTATATACATTTTATCCATCCTATAATACTTTTGAGCATAAAAATATAAACCAGGACTTCCCTGGAAAACTGAGACACATATCCACCCCTTGATGGTATTTCTACCCTTAAGAAGTTTATTTTGTTCTTTCATTTAAAGTGTTCCGAAAATTCATTTTTACCTAGTCCATAACATAGCTCATTTTCCAGTGTTAGCTCTTTGTTCTGGCAATAATTATTGCTCAAACACTCATGAATATATGTAGGATAATCATGAGTTTACTGGAAAGTCTAAATCCACAAGGACATAATAAAAATAAAAGAAAAAATGAAATATTTGGCCTAGTTATTTGACTCTCTTAAGAAAGCACATGATAAAATACTAAGACAGTGGTTCTCAACCTTCCTAATGCTGCGATGCTTTAATACAGTTCCTGTAGGTTGCAACCTACAAGTTGAGAACCACCGTACTAAAAGAAATGCTTATATTGACTATAAAATAGTTATATTTGTCTGCATAGGGACCTGATATAAGGACTGCTCATTTTTAATTTCATTATCTATGCTTTTCAAATTCTTATTTATAGTAAACATTTTTAAACATTATGATCTCCCATAAAATTAGATATAGGCTCTTTAGTTTTAGTTATAGACAATAACATATTCACTCTCAAGGGCCCACTCATCATATACATATTCTTTTGTAAAATCCAGTTCATTTTGCTTGGTTTTGAGCTGTAACTTGAAAAACACTAACAGAAATTGCTAGGAAAAATAATAAAAGTTCAGGTCCACTCATTTCTTTGGCAGCAGAAATTTTTGATGTAAGGAATATAAGAATTATGTATTTTTCCTCAAATTATTGGTGAACTTTTAATAAGATAGATTTTGCGTAATTTTGTTGATTATATAAGTTATACCCAAGTATAGGTAATGATTTGTAATTAAGAATAGGGAAATTATTAATTCAACAACATAATAACTGAAAAACTTCATAGAAATAATTTTTAAATGTTTTCTTTGGCTCCTAATTCTTGCAGTCTCACCAGGGCAGGTCCATTTTTAATATATTTCACATTAAAGTGTTCTGTTTTGTTTTGTTTGTTCTTGTGGCAAATCTTTGCTCCAAGGCAAATTCAAAATAAGTGGTCACTTCGGTTAGTAGAAACCTAAATTTGTCAAGCCACATTTTTGGTCTACTTTAACTGACATAGTCAATATGAACAGTAATCTAGAGACTTTTAAATTTGCCTTCTTCTGATTCTGAGTCAACATGCGTTTCTCATGGTAACCAGCACTCCTTTTGGGGAAACCATGGCACTGTGCCCTTTACACAGGACTACAAATATAGGCACAAATCTTGCATATAGGATTTTGAAATGAAGAACATGTAACTGTTTATCGTTTTATATGCACTATTCTGCATTTATACAGACAACCTTACTGAAAGTACTGTTCATCATTACGTCTAGATGCTATCTGGGCCGCTAATTACACAGAATTTAACACTTGATTCCTTACATGCTAGTCAATTTGTGCTAAAAATAACTACGTAGAAGGCCACATCATACTTTTGTTTAACTCCCAAAACGCAACTAGTACATTTTCACACTCAAATACAGGTTCGATCAGCATTTATTAAATTATTCCAAGTAGCTTCAGTGTCTTCTGGAGAATGGTTATAATATGTAAATATATATAATCATGTCACACAGGAAGCTGAATTAATGTAATTAATAGAATGAGAATTGCCTCATTGATTATTAAAATATTTTTATTTAGTTCTGTGCAGTTTCACAAATATTCATTGTCTTGTTTCACTGGGTATTTAAGAAATTTCCGGGCGCTATCATTTCACTTGCCCCTAAGTAACTTAGTATGCCCAGGATAGCTACCTGGACGTCCTTGTGCTATTTATTCCTTGTGCACCTTATAAAATGGCAACTCAAGGATCCAATTGCTGGGGTGCAATTTTCCTGTTATTTTTAAATAAGGATTGTAGATAATATTAATGAGAAATTACCTATATGTCTTCATGGACTCCAACCACGGGCCTGCCTATGTGCTTAACCAATACTTTAAGCATAAATACTATAACTTCTATTAGACACTCCATTAAACAAAGCACTTGATACAGAAGAAAAAGAGCATTGGCTTAAGTGTCTTATGACATAAGATCAAAGCATGGATTTTACACGTGCTAGACTTTACTATTGTTGGACAAATAAAATCAATGAATCATTAGAGAAATGAAAATAATAAAATTGTGGCAAACTTATCAGGAAAAAATTTAGTTTTTTATGATTTAATTAAATCTAAAAACTACACATTGATCTGTTTGTAGGGGTTAGATATTATTATTCTTAGCATTGTACCCGAGAGGACATGTATCATCATCATTTAAAAATCTGCTATTTGATTTTGCTCTGAATTTCATGATAGGACCACCAAGCCTAAAAGCTTTGGCAAGATCATGCCAGAAAGTGTAAGAAACAGAACTGAAATTCTTTACCTCTTGGCCCGGCCCTAAGACCTATTTCATTCTTAGTGACTCCCTACACAGTGTGCTAGTTCCACGTCAGAATTAAGTAGAGTTTTCACTTAGGAAGATTCACATTTATTTTCTGATTGAAGACTCATTGCTTATGGAACTTGTAATAATTTGACTTTTCTACTCATGGCCCTAAGAAAACAAGTCAAAATGAAGTACAGGTCAATAGCGAAGCTAAACCAAACCCTATCTCAAAATACAATATTCTACAACATCACAGTTTAATTCCTCTTGTTATTTTCTATCTTCTAGTAACTACATTAGAGGAACTCAGTTTCTTATAAATTATTTTCTTAACTTAAATAGAGATTCGTGTGTATCCTATTTTACGTATGTCTTTTTTATTGACCTTGATGCTATTAGTTAAAATCAAAGAGTCTGTAACAATTTTCTTCCGTGACTCCAGATAATAAAAATGTCAACAGGAGCACCCTGCTTCAGAAACACAATATTTCTTAATTTACGCTGTCTTCATCTCCTTTGTTAATCTACAAGGGGCACTTAATCTCATTGCTGCTTTGTTGTAACTTAACTACCTCTCTGTGATCTGATCTTAATTTACTAATACTTTAATGATCCTCACAATATCTTAACTATTTCTAAATATTATGAAATTGGTGGATTCAAAGTCTTGGAAATAAAAGTGAGTTTAGATATTATTTGATTTACCAATGAGAAAATTCACACCCAGGTAAGTGACTCTCCATGGTATTCAACAATTACATCAATTGCTGCACCTCACACATTTACCATGTTATAAAAAAAAGAATGATAAATGTATTTCAATTCTACAGATTTCTTCTTTGGCAATATTCAGTGATTTATTGATTAGTTATTATAATTTATTTATGCATTTGTGTATAAATTTTGAGATAAAACTTTTTCTAAAAAATTAAAGCATATTATGTATTTTGTAATATTTCATAGTATTATATTTATAAAATAGCTACATTTTCTTTAAGGCTATTGTGAGATAAAATATTACAGTATACACTATTTTTTAGATTATAGATGATGATACAATTATGTCAAATGTTTTAACATGTAGGCAAATACTTTAAAATTATTAATTATTTTCAAAAAGTTACTTTCTCTAACATATGTACTTCAATGTATATTATGACAAAGAACAAAACTGTGCACACAGATTTACTTTGTGACACACATACGTTATGTCATGAAGAAGGAAAAAATAAATAAATAAAATGACAGAGTACAGTTTATTTATCTAATTATATAAAAGGAACAGCATCTGATTGTCAAAGCTTCAAATTAATGAGTCAAATCACGGAATTAATTATGATGTACAAAGTTAATTGAGGGAGGTTCTTTTCTGTAAAAGACATGTTAAATAAAATTTTTCCTGGTTTGTAAACTAATTCAGTGCCTGCACGCCCACCCACACACAAACCCGCGCGCGCACACACACACACACACACACACACACACGCACTCACCCATACACATACACAACAGTAACTCCTTTGGTTCTTTCTGCAGAATATTGTATGCAGATTTCCTTCAAATCACAGGCAGCTCTGTTTGGCAAGTTCTAACAGAACTCAGTCAAGGTGAGGAAAGCAAGCCAGCTTTTACTGGCAGTAATGTATTCGCACAGCCTATGATCTCTGTCTGTTCAGGCTGCTTCTTGCTCTTGTCTCAGAATCAGAAAGGAGTGCAGCTTTCCTGGGGTATGCTATTTGAGAAAGAAAGTAACTTAACACTAACTGCAGGCGGGGTCAGAGTGATGTAACAGGAAGCTCTGATGTTTCCCTTCTGCTGCTGATCACTTACAATCTGACAACACTTCCAATCTACTCAGAACAACCCCTCTCTCTCCAGCAGAGTGTCACCTCCTGCTTTAGGACCATCAAGCTCTGCTAAGTGGATCTCATCCTGCCTGCAGGATCCTATTGCAAGGCTTTCACTCTTCTCCACCTTGCCTGGGGGTAAATCTCTTCTGCGGATTCTCAGAAAATCAAATTCCATCCTGAGAATATTTCACTAAGAATTTCCTTAGGAGCTGTGCTGGGTAAGTGCATTATTCACAATAAATATACTTATCCTGAGTAGCATTCTCATGCAGTTTGACACTGTTTCCACTACAGTAAATGGTATCGAAATGATGTTGAAATATATTCTCATTTATTTCACACATTAGAGAAACTATAGCATATTACCCAAAAATGCATACAAAATCTGTTATTACTAGATTGTATTATTTACAGGGGTATTCAAGAAATTAAATTTAACAAGTAATAAAAAATCTGAATGGATTAAAAGGCATATTTTTGAACAGATATCTTAATCCGAGAACAATGCCTTTAAAAATTAGCTCTACTATTAAACAAGCTTGAATCTTGACAGCTGGAAAACATTTTGCCCCCCAGAGGGGTCTTTAAACTTTCTATATAATCAGTATTCTAGGAAAGGGCTAAAAGAATAACTACTTAGGGGGTCTCGGAGTTTCATTCACTCTCTGTTTGAACAAAATGCCAAGTGTAAAAGAACTGTAGTCACTTTGGATCTATTGTATTTGCCTCCTAATTACCTTTCATTTCTATTTACACATATATCTCTAATTATTGAACTAATGGAATTTTCATTGTTTGTTATTGCCAGATGTGTTTAAATCTTTCTTTTGCTAACCCTGAACTGTTTCCACTGTTTTTGGATCTGAGGTCGGCTACAGGGAAAAAGAAAACCTAGAGTTGAGAAAACATAGAGTATTTTATAATAATTCAAAATCTTTAGCTAAGAGAATACTTTAATTTCAAAATCTTTAGCTAAGAGAATACTTCATCTTGACTGGTCTTCCTCTGCAAGGTATTGGGGGGAGGGTAAGATATCAAGATATCTGTGGTTAAAAAACGTAACAGTTTACCCACACAAGCATATTAGATAATTAAACATAAGAATTGAAGTATGTATTAAAAAAAATCCAGGGTAATACTTACTGAAATGCTGAGATAAAACATCTGTTAATGCTCATTCTAATAGTACAGACTTTCTTGAACAATTTAAGAAACTAGTATTTACTTAAAAGTCATTGGTATAGAGATATCCCAAGTTTGTTGCTAGAGAAAGTTGAGTGTCAGATTGGCATTCAAATTATGTTGATTGACATAATTTTTAAATTGCATAGTTTCTCCCTTAAATGAAATTATGCTCTTTAAGAGTTCCTTCAATGGAAGCATCCTGTGCTTACTCACCCAGAATCTGGCACATTAGCAGGAGACTACAAACGTCCTGAGTGACTCCTGGGTCATTTTTAACTCAATCTTTCCACAAATTTCTCTATATAATAAAAACTTTAATTAATTCTTACATTTGTGATTCTTTAAAAGGCTCATGGCTGATTTCTATTTCTTTTCAATCTTTAAATATGCGAAGTTCCCTGAAGGTGGAGAAATGGGAAAAGTATTTTTAGAATGTGATTTTTAAAGAGCAATTATATAATTGGGAGAGAAGGTGGAAAACAACACATTAAAGAATCCAAAGCCATGGGTTCTTAACAAAAAGTAAAGCAACACCTTTTTAAACCCAAATTATTTTCTTAGAAGTAGGTACTTTACTAATGTTACATTTTATAATGAGTAACTCCCCAAATCTCTATTTAATTGGTAGCCTCAAAATTTTAATTTCTTTACATGATTTTATTAAATATTTATTGCTAAGCTAACAACACGGTTTATAATCTTTATTTTTAAAAATTGCTGTTGAAAAACACTAGGCAATGAACATTGAAGGCTATTAGGCAAAGACATTGTTGAGGAAATAACTGGAATTTTGAAATAATTCATATTATTATACTCTAAAATTGTCATGCTTATTGACAAGAAAATATCAATGCAGACTTTCTGTCACAAAGAAATTAATTTATTTCCCTATATGATAGTTCTCTGTAACATAAAATCAACTGAGTCTACGGTCAGATTTAAGTATATGAAAGGAACCAGAGACTTGATAAATTATGTGAATGATGTGACTGAAATATGTGTAACCTGGAATATTCTATTTTTTAAAGACATATGCTTTAAATTATTGTTCCAATATTGTTTTCTAATTTATTCTTACCACATGTCAAAGCACTATTTTAAAGGTTAAAATATGTAGATATTTATAATATATAAAACTATTTATGTAGAGTTGGAACAATGGAAACATTTTTAAATTAAAACTGAGTATGTAATTTTTAATGTTAATGTAAATGAATGGCTAAGTCGTATATGTTTTTCTCACTGATAATACCTAGGATATAATGACATCTAAATGGAGTTAGTATCCGGCACATTTAAGAAAATATCTACATTCGCCTGCATACTATTATTTTCACACATACGAGAAATAAAATTCAGTTAAAAAATTCAAGGTAGTATGGCTGTTGTACACTTTTAAATAAAAAACCATAAATTAAAACCATTAATTCAAGTTAATATTAAGACAAAAAGATTACCTTATGCTCTATAGTTTCTCAACTCCAGGTAAGCTAGACTATGTGGGAAATTATTTGATAAATACATGAAAACCAACTGATCTTCAGTTAATAGCACTATTGTCTATTTCTAACTTAGAGCATATTTGGAACTGTTATAAAAGTATTTTATCAGTAATTTTATCTACATGGTTAAAATTTGATAGCACCTTGTAAGGGATTTCTTAGACCTTTGTTAGAAAAATAACAAAAGAATTTTTAAAAGATCAGGATAAGTATTCACAGAGCAAACTTAATGCATACTCTATATATGACTGTAAATTCAGCTTGAAAAAAATAATTCTGTTTTTAGATATATAACAATTATAGTATCAGCTTTTGAGACTATAAATATATTCAAATAACACTATTTGAAGTCTTTAGCTTTATTGCTTATCTTATCTTTGCTTGGGACTCAGAGAAGCTTTTAAACCATAAACACAAGATCCATCATTGCAATGGTGTTAATGAAAGACTCTCTGATGGGAGTCAAGTTTGTGTTCTTGACTTAATCAGAATTTTGGAGAACGTACTTAAGATGTACAAATATTAATAGTACACAGCTATTAAAGCATTTCTCTGTGTTTGGTTTTGAGACCCACAGTAAACTGTAATAATTCATAACTTCTCGGTAATGCTATCTTTTTCTGCCAAAGTACTATACCATGCTGCATTACATATTATTTTAAGAAATCTTCACATGTAATATATAAAAATGTTGTAATACAATTTGGTGGAAAATATCCAGTTCCCTGAAATCTAAGATAAGGTCTACATACTAACTGTGACTTTACCTTTTCACTTTTATTGACATGGCCATTTCTGTCCAGATTCTCACATCAATAGCAGGTACACAACTTGAAGTATCCAGACAGCTTTGCAAATAAATTGATACATAATTTTGAAAGTACATAGTCTTAATTAGTGTAAAATTGAAGAAATAATAGGTATAATATCATTACTAGTAAAATTTAAATATTAAGCTATCATTTTTAGAGAAAAGAAGAAAATATGCATTAGAAATACAATTAAATCAACAGAACCAATACAACTAATACGAAACATATTTTTCTATCCCATTGCAGTTCCAATTTAAACATAAAAGTCCTCAATAATTCCAGGTTTTAATTTTTTATGTCTAGGATTATAATATGTTTATTAAATCATGTTTGACTAATCTCTAAATTTTCTCATATTTGAGTCATCTGAAAATCAAATTCATTTAATTTTAATTTGATAATCTATTTTACAAAAAAAGAAGAAATGTATTTAATTTTTAAAGACACAATAAGGTCTTACTTCCTATTATTAAAAAGTAAAATTGTATCACAGACTGTGAACTCAGTGAGAGGCTGTTTCCTAGGATACTAGAATTATTGTAAGCTAATAGGTGGCACTATTTTCTAGAACATGTTTTTCCATTTTTTTAAATTTGTGTTTTACCTAAGGGACAGTATTGCACAAAATTAACCAAATAATATATTATTGCTTGCAAAAGTGGTCAAAATAGTGTATTTAAAATTCCTTAAATGTAAAAATAGATTTATCTTTTTATTTATCCATGGTTTTTATTAAATATATTACATATATTTTTACCTTACTACAAACTACAATGACAAAAATCTTAGCCTAACTCAACCCAGCATAAATAAAAGTAAATAACTAAATAAATAACCACTATGACACTACGTATTGAGGCCATAAAGCTTTACATTTTATTAGAGTTGTTGGGCCCATTTTCAGAGAAGTCTCTTTCCCTTTAACAAGGAACATATTTGTAATCAAAAAATGTCAATATAACACAACATTTTATATAAACCTGAAATAATAATTCTTCATTTTTTGGTTAACCTGAGTTCAGTTACTTTTCTCATAAATCATAGTGAAATCTGAGATATCATCTGGTGTATTAAGTAGCCATGATCCAGTTAAATAGCAGCTAGATGCATTAGCCCTCTCCTAAGTCACATGGAGGATCTCCTGAAGTCACATGTTCATGAACACACAGGTTTGATTTTATCAGTCAAAATTAAGATACAATTTTCTATCCAACTATTAATTTCATAAATTTTATAAATGAGTATTACTTTGATCTCATTTTCTTACTAAATGAATACCCATCATTAAGCAGAGAACGTAATGAAGGCATTAGGAGACAGACTAATTTTCCTGGGTGTCTCCCGAGTGTATATGAGGCATACATGTTAATAAAATTTGTGCCTTGAAAAAAAGAAAAGAAAGGGAATGTAGTGAAAACTACAAACACACTACTCACATTTTACATTTGGCTAGATGAATTCATGGCATCTGCCTTTTTGATGGATGCATTAAGAGTTCTAGGACTCTCAATTTAATAATCTGTATTCAAATTTATTCACATGACACTTACTTAATAGAATGAGATAAATTATCTGTGTGTGTCTGTATCGTTCAGTCACCTTACATACTTTTATGGACAGCATTCAAAAACAGACAAGGACATTAGAAATGAATGGCATAAGATTCTTTTCATCAAACAGAAGACATGACTGCAGAGCTCTAGGAACAACTGCATAGTAGGTACAATCTGCAACTGGTAATGTCCCATCTCCCTCTCTGTATTCTTCTCCTTCCTCTAAGTTCTTTCTTTTACCACTGCCTAACCTTGACTTTCTTTCAAACCATATGCCCAGTAGCAACATTTTGGCTTCTGGAGATCAATAGAAGCACAATTTTCTGTATGTCATCTAAATAGGGCCTTCTAAATTTGCTATTCCTCTGACCAAATTTAAATCTGCTAATATTGCAGTATAATTTATTTGAAGAAGAAAGGATTTTGATTTCTGTTCACTCTAACCCAACAGAAAACGTTGCTACTTGAACTCTTAGAACTATATAATTGTTTTTATTAGAGGATGGTAGGGCTAAACAACATGGTCTTCAGTTTAACACTTATGATGGGCCAGGCCTTCTGCTAAGTGTGGAACTCGTCCATGCCAGACAAGTCCACTGGTATCAACAGCATCATCTCCACCTCAATGTCACGCAGAGACAGTGCGAATCAAAGTGTGAAGTTTTAATCCACACTGCTGGTTGTATCCTTATTTTTTATCTTATCCTAAGATCAGGATTCAATGTTTTAGCTCGGCTGTTTTCTAAAATGACAAAACATGATAAATCAGATAGATATTAATGTCTAATAAATCAGATACACACATATACAAATATGTATATGTTTACTATTTTAATAAACCTGGACTTTTCAATGAATTGTCAAAAGAACCTGAAACAAGGAACAACCCTATGATTCTACTTTGCTCATAATTTTATGTGCCTTGGTTAACATATTCTGAAATATCTTCTTTTCAAGCACTTCTAACATAATTTGACCCTTCGTATTTTAACAGAAAATGTTTATTTCTATCTAATTCCATTGTAAATGTGATGGTTGTATATTAGAAATTTTTAATTTTCATTTTTTTCCCCAGCCTGATCCAAATCCAGCTTTGTTAAAGATACTTTTCACAAATAATCACGGTATTTCAGGCAGGATATGGACAGACAACTGTTAACAGTATACAATATCTTTCAAACTCCCTTCTTCAATGGTCTGCCAAAAATCAAAAAGCTATTATAAAACTGAGTGACGTCTACATGATGCTCTGAATGGGAAAAGTTTACAGGGAAGGTTGACAAGAAATTTTAATTTTTAAACAAAATGAATGTGTCTTAGAAAGGGATGTTCTTAAGTATAGGCCGTGAACAATGTTTAGCTTAATGAGAATAGGAAGGTCTTCAAATGAGACATGAGAAAATCTTAAGGTCTTAAGAACAGCCTGACAAGTAACATCCATAAAATAATTTTCCTAAATCTTACTTAAGTTTTTAATTAACTGAATTCCTCAGGATAGTTAACTTCCTTAATTATTCACTTTCCAAAAAAATTTCTTGTACTATGGTCCGTGTTATCACTGTGAAAAATCCTTTCATAATAAAATTAATATATGTTCATATTTAATGAACCAGATTCCAGTCTACTTCCTTCAAATAAATAAACCAAAGCCAACAAGAGTTTACATTTGAGTTTAGATATAACTCAAACATTCTTTAAGATTCATTGCATGTGTAATTTTTCATATCAACCCTGAAAGTAGACTTTGTTCACCTTAGTTCTCTGCTGTCTCATAAAGAAGACTAAAACCTTTATTGTTACTGTGGCTTTCGAAGATACATACAACATTATGTATCTACTACTACTAATTTATGTGTTTGCTAATGTTATTATTTACTTACTTTTCATCCCACTTACATGTAAACTCCACAAGGGCAAAGATTTCTGCTTCTTTTTTCCAATACTATATCAAAAGCAACAAAATAAGTGCCTGCACATAGTAGGTGCTTAAGAGTGCTTTGATAAATAATTAAATGAATGGACAAACATTTTTTCCTATCAGTCTCTACCTTATAGGAAACTGAGTATTGACTTTTTGTGATTTTGTACCCAGTGCACAATGGATGCCAGAGTTGAAATTCTGAAGGTGTTAGAATCACTACCCATTTCTAAAAGAAAAACATTCAAAAATTCATTAACATTTTCTCTTAGGTCAACCTAATATTTTTGTTTCACTATCTTCTTAAGGGAAAATAAAAGCATCTTAGTAAAGATGCTTTCTCTAATGTACTTAGTGTTCAAGTTTCACTGAATTCCAAGGACTGACCTTTCAAACTAGGGTAAATGAGAAGGTTGCTCAGTATTTTAACACAGAATGGTGAAGCCTTTCCCCAAATGGCCAAACAATGGCCCAAATTGGCAGCATTTCTTGTTGAAACTGGCAGACTTGCCAACTGTTGCCTCCCAACAAAAGCCTCACTCCATTACTTATTGCCTTTGTGGACAATAGCACAACAGCATCTATAGAAAGAGAAAAACTCAGCAATGAAATGGAAAGAAAGTAAACAAGTCTTTTATTAAAAATATGCAATGGACTTTACCTAACAAATGCAATCAGGGTAACCTGGTTTCTCGTACCCTCAATGAATCGTCAAAAGTTAAAAATAAATAAATAAATAAAATAAAATAAATAAATAAAATAAAAAAATAAAAATAATAACCTACTTCTTCAAAACAAAATATGCAATGAAATAAAAATTGAGTTTAATCTTTAAAACATTTTACATCTTATATTAGGTAATCACTTACTACATGTTTGTTAGTATCTTATTTATTAAGCTTTCAAAAACCGATTGATAAATATTTAAAGATAGTTCTAAAAAGAATGCTAAGCATCAATAGCCTTACCTCATTATATACTTTTGGAAGTTTTCGAAACTTAAAGCCAAAGGACTATTATAAATTAAAAGATATTTTTGTGATTAAATAAAATCATAATTTATGGATTTTCCTCATAATGGATTTTCACAACATATATCTTCTGAATTAAAAGAACACCCATGAGAATAATAGGACTTTTTCCTTTCTAAGTTAGATTTGACTGAGACTCACAGAGCTAAGCTTATTGCGTTCTTTTAAAACATAACATTAAATCATGTTTCATCACCTACAAATATCATGATTAAGGCATTATGTTCTGACCACATACATGATACATTCAGAAAAGCAATAATTTCCTTGGAGAAAACACTAATTGTCACGGTACATTTATAGAATTCGGATAAAATATGTATAGAAAACGTGCCAAAGTTGTAATTTTACTGTCCTTGAACAATTGGACTTGAAGCCATAAGCAACAGACTAGGTTCAATTAAACAACCCTGTCCTAGAGGAAATAGTGCTCAAAAAAAAAAAAAAAAATTATGAAATGGCTGTGTCTTATCACTAGTTTTTCCTGTCCTTTAACTCTTCTTCTTGAACTTTCTCCCTTTGATGTAGTTACTATCAAACAGGGTGTGAATAGTAAAGCAGAGCATAAATTACGACGTCCTAACAAAAACCATATTTTGTTTTAAGAATTAGTCTACATTCGGCTAGTCACACAATTGTCTGATATGTTTGGATGTAGCAAGACAAGCCCATATGTTACAACACACTTTCTTTATCTCAAGGAGCTTAAAATGGAAAAAATAATAATAAAATAAACCTGGGACCAGTAATAATTTTAAAAGGATAAAAGTGTGACAATTTCTAATCAGAATGGACTTGAATAATGGAATTGCACTTAAAGTTTGTATAAATAAAAGACTTGGTAGAAATTCCAATGTAGGTATTTTATACTTAAAGTTAGTATGCAATGACTAATTTCTTACGGCAAGCATACACTTCACACTTGCTCAAGCTACAATGACAAATAGTTACTCCCAGGATTCTTGGTCAGGAAAAGGCTGTGCCAACATATTTGTTCATTCTCTTCTAGATTCAGCAGAGACACCAAATATACTTGAGAGCCTTTTCTAGCAAAATACTGCTTGTAGATTGAAGAAAGACTATTTTGAAGCCTGAAGTCTAATACTAAATTGAGTGTTAAAATAATTGGCTATAAATTTTAACCATTTTTGTGAATTTTTATAATTTTTTCTTAATTATACAGTGGATTTTAAGGTACAGTATGAAATTCCAATCTATTTTAGTAGTCTGTCAGCTGTTAGATGTGTTGTATAACTTTTGCTATGTTAAGCATGTTGATTCCATGCTTAGTAACATCAGAGTAACAGCAGGAGTATAACTAGGTATTTCCTAGCATGAAATATAACCTGAAGTTAATTTTGTAATTCATGATGTTACCCACAAACAAATGTTACTAACAAACAATTCTATGTTGAGTCTCATTTTACCTAATTCCTATTGCTACCTAGTTCCTCACCTAAGATATTTCTAAAGATGAGTATGTACTTTCCATGTTTATACCTAGTACATACCACATTTTTAATGGTGAATTATTAAACGTAGAATTTAAAAATTTTGCACACCCTAAACTTTGATCCCTTTGAGTAAATTCAGAACACTGCATTTTGTTACAAGTCTGATGACACTGTCTTTGACCTAGGTCAAGGAGGGGGCTCAGAGATTCACCCCAAAGTTGATCAAATTAGAAGTGAAAGAACAGTAGGAGGGAGTGAAGGGCCAACCAGGAGAACAGAGAAGATTCTGAAAAAATGACAGAGATTCTGTTCCCACCCAGAGAACAGAAAGATATGACCATAACAATAGCCAATAGCAATTATTGCTTATTGCTTAATAAAACCAGAGAAGGATTGAAGTTTGGAAGTAAAGAAGCCACAGAAATAAAAGGGAAGTTAACAGAATAAAAAGAAGAAAGAGAAAATTAAAAGAGAAGAAATAAATGAGCAAAAATTGGTTCAAAAAGATATACTTTATCTGCCAGAAAACTTAGGATCAGAAAATCTAGTATCGGATCACAGAGATTAAGATGAGATACTTTGGATACATGGCCATGCACACGTATCCAAATGGTTCCAATGGGAACCAGTTTTAGTTGGTATATAAATGTCTTCCAGGTGCTGAATCTAAAATTTTAGAAGGAGAAACTTTATCTACCTTTCTGTTTGGGGTATGGAATTGAGGTTTAAGCCTAGGGGTTATCCCTTCTGGTAAAAGCTGAGAAGTGTTCATTTATTTTTTTATTTTAAAATATTAAGAGGGCACAAATGTTTTAGGTTACGTGGATCATTTTAGTAATGTTTAAGTCAACTATAGGTATGCCCAGCACCCAAATAGTTTTCATGTCATCCATTAAGTTGGTTTATTCCTCTCCTCCCTCCCCCAGCCCCCACCACTCTCTCTCTCCCCTGATTTCCACTGAGTGTTACTTCCCTCTCTGCAGATGTGTGCTCTTCAGTTGGTCCCAATGCAATAGCAAATATATATGGTGTTTGTTTTGTCACTCATGAGATAATTCAGTTAAGATAATGGTAAAGAAATGTTTATTAAGAAGTTGTGAGAGGGAAACACCACCTTCTGTGTGGCGAGCACTGTCTTCATGTTTCAAGGGTTGAACCCCATTGGTGAAGATGTGGGTCTCCTTCTGAGCAGGGGGTTATAGAGTTTGACCTGCTGAGTCATAGTCTCTCAGGAGAGTTTCTCAATGTGCAGGGCAACATTAAACATACCACATTGAAAGCAACGGGGCATTTGGTAAAATGAAAATCTCTTGACTTAACCCAAACCTACAGAATTAGTCAGAGGTGATCCCTGTGTGGCCTGAGGCAGTTTTCTCTTCTCTGAACTATGGCTATTGTATAAGACATAATAACACATGGAGTTCAAACTTATGATAACAAAATAAGAGAGTGAACAAGGCATATGTTTGAATCAAATGATTCTTTAAAACAGTAAATATACATGTACACAGAACTACTCATGAATAACAAGACATGTGTGTTATCCTCTCCTTTAATTCTAGACTAAGAATTATTACTTTTGTGATTTGGGAGCACATTTTTCCTGTCTGAATCATTCTAACTTAAAAGATTTAGGAACTTGGCAAAACCCCAAACCACTTCACGGTCATTGGATTCAGGAGTAAATGCATACCCCCCACACAAACATACATATGCATTTATTGATTCAAGGTTTAGTCATCATCGGTGTTGCAAAATTACCTCTCTATAACTAAGAAAGTAAACTGAAGTCAAATAGAATTTACATACCTAAATCTGTTGTCCTTGGTAGGTTGCTGTGGCATCACAGCTCACAGCAACCTCAAACTCTTGGGCTTAAGTGATTCTGTTGCCTCAGCCTCCCGAGTAGCTGGGACTACAGGCACCTGCCACAATGCCTGACTATTTTTTGTTGCAGTTGCCACTGCTATTTTAGCTGGCCAGGGCAGAGTTTGAACCTGCCACCCTCGGTATGTGGGGCTGGCACCCTACCCACTGAGCCACAGGCACCGCCCCATGTAGTAACCTTTCAGATTGGTCAGTACTGTGTAAGGTAGCTATATCTTCCCCTCAGATCTCCAAACCTATCCCAAATATGTTGCATTCATAGATTCACAACAAGCACCGGATACCAGAATAAATAATCATACTCTGTATATTCTCTACAAAATATTTACGGTTGTATAATCTCTTAGAGATACTATGTAGCATGTAAATGTACTGTTTAAATAAATAAACACCTTTCTGCCTGGAAGTGAGACTATTACGTTCTTCACTGATTGACTGGGACACACATCTGTAGAAGTAAACCACCACCCTAAGCCTTCCTTTGTTTTACTGTATAGCTTTACCACGTAGGTATGTTTCTGAGCAACACATTATTTTCTTTTTCTCTTTTTATTTTTACTTTTATGAAAGTAGAATCATCCGGAATATATTCTTTGAAGACTTGCTTCTTACTCTGAGCATTATGCTCTTCAGATGCTTCCTTGTTGATGGGTACAGTTGTGTGGGTTCCTTTTGGCAGTACAGTGTTCCGATGTATCCATGTATCACAACGTAGCTATCCTTTCTCCAGCTCTCCTATTCAGGGAAGTTTGAACTGCTTCCACAGTTTTGCTAAGACAAAAAATGAGGACATGAGCAATTTTTCATAAGGCTCCTGGTACACATGTGTCTGTGTTTTTTCAGGGAATGTATTTCTGAGTGAGATTTTGGGATCTTAGCATTAAAAGTGCTTGTACCAATTTATGCTCCCAAAGCTAGTGTCTGAGGTTTCCTTTGTACCATGTTTTTTCCAATACTGTGCATTATTGTCAGATTTTTTAATTTGTACCGGTCTGCTATGTGTAACCTAGTGTCTCATTCTGGTTTTAATTTGCATTTTCTTGATTATGAGTCACAGTGAATTTGTATGAAAAAAGAATTAAATTTTCCTCTGAAACATTTGTTTGTAATTGGGTAGCAGTGACTTCATGTTGTCCAATTATTGTGAAGATACTTCTCTTTACTTAGGGGGTCCTGAGAAAAGGGAAAAGCATGTTTGTTTCTATAGTGGGGAATGTGTGAATAACGTATCCTTTCATGAAAAATAGACCCATAAGGCCCAGAATCATACCCCTAACTTTCCATTTGTCTTGATTTAAAACTCTACCAAATATCTATCAAAATCTCCTTTGAAAATACAGAGAAGAGGAAAACAAATGATCCCATTATTTGTGTGTGTATAGTAAGCGTGTGTTGTTTTGTTGGGTTCTCTTTCAAAATCTATTGAATATTTAAAATTATTGATGGAACTAACAAAGTGACTCCTGAAAGCGACTTTCTCTCTCCTTCTGTCTGTCGTAAAAAATATTTCTCACATGTCAAAACGTCAGAGAAGGTGTTAAGAGTTTATGTTATGCACACAATTCCTCATATTGGAATTCACTTGATTGCCTTTATAGCTATCAGCTGAATTTATCCAATATATTTCTTCAAGGTTCTGATTTTCTCTTGATAAATACACTTTTTTTTAGTTTAATTGTTGTGCTTCACTGTGACAATATTACATCAAGAAAGTTTAACTGTTATACTTATTTACTGTACTGCTTTTTCAGGATTTAGTTGATTTTAATTTTATCTAATCACTTTAACCAATTTTGTGACTTGAACAAAATTAGCTCTTCCTAGTGAGTTTTTACTGGCTATTTTTATCATTTCATTAACCTTGATAATGTTCTCTTCGTACCCTTTCTTTTTGAATATTTATCTTTACTACATAATTTAATACTGCAGATACTGACATTTTTCAGAAGACCGAGGAGGCACATGCTGACACAGACGCTGCATTTTGTTAATATGTGCAAAATATTAAGTACCCAAAATTAATTCATCAATAAATTTCTGATAACCAGAAATGATGATACTTTTGGTTCAAAAGTCCAAAAGGGTGGAAGGATTCTTTTACAACACTTTGATTTTTTATTTTCAATAGATTTAGGGAATATAAGCAATTTTCTGTTACCTGGATGAATTCTATAGTGGTGAAGTCAGGGCGTTTACTGTGCCCATTATGTAAATATTATACATTGCACCTCACAGGTAATTTTTGAATTCTCATTGTCTTCCCATCCTTCTACTTTCTGAGTTTCCAAAGAACCTCATTCTTCTCTGTGTGATTACGTATAGCCATCTTTCAGCTTTCACTTGTAAGAGAGAAAATTAAGTATTTATTTTCCCATTCCTGAGACATCTCACATAGGATAGTGACTTACAGTTCCATCCGAGTTGCTGTGAAAGACATCACTGCATTGTTTTTTCATGACTGAATAGTATTCCATGATGTGTGTATAAGTGTGTGTGTGCACCTCTCATTTTCTTTATCCATTCTTAGTTGATGGGAACTTACATTGATTCCATATCTTTACAAGTGTGAATTGTGCTGCAATGAACATGTGAGTGCATGTGTCATTTTGATACGATGCCTTCTCCTTTGGGTAGATATCCAGTAGTGACACTGTTAGATCAATTGGTAAGTCTTCTTTTGGTTCTATGAGGAATATCCATACAGCTTTCCATTGAGGTTGTACTAATTTACATCCCTACTAACAGTGAATAAGTTTCCTTCTCATCGCACCTGCACCAACATCTATCGGTTATTGACTTTTTGAGAATGGCCATTCTGAGAGGGGTAATGTGGTATCTTGTTGTGGTTTTAATTTGCGTTTCTCTGATAATTAGTGATAATTGAATTCTTTTTCATACTTGTGGGCCATTTGTATACCTTCTTTTGAAAAATGTTTCTTCATGTCTTTTGCCCACTTTTCCATGGGGTTATTTTTTTTTTCCTTGCTGGTTATTTGCATTCCCTGTAGATTCTGGATATTAATCTTTTTTCAGATTATGGTTTATGAATATTTTCTTCCATTCTATAGGTTGTCTGTATACTCTGTTGATTATTATGTTTTGCTGCATAGAAAAACTTTAGTTTACTTTTAAGTTCCATTTAATTATTTTTATTTGTGTTGTATTTATGAGCTGAGTTATAAATATTTCACTAGGCCAATATCCAGAAGAGTTGTTCCTAAGTTTTCTTCTGGAATTTTTATGGTGTCAGGTAAGACATTTAATCTTTAATTCAACATGAGTTAATTTTTGTGTACACTTAGAGATAGAAATCCAGTTTCATCCTTCTGCATGTAGCTCTCCAATTTGTACAGCAACATTTACTAAATAGGGCATCTGTTCCCCAATATATGTTTTTATCTGCTCTGTCCAAGTTGGTTATAAGTATATGGTTTTATTTCTGAGTTCTTTATTCCATTCCATTAGTATTTGCATATATTTTTATTGAAAGTACCATGCATTTTGGTTTACAATAGCCTGGTAGTATAATTTGAAGTCAATCTTGTGCTTCCAGATTTGTTCTTTTTGTTTGGGCTCTTCTGTGATTCCATAAGAAAATTAGGATCTTTTTTGTAATTTTGTGAATAATATCATTGGTATTTTGATGAGAACTGCATTAATCTGTAAATCAATTTGGGTAGTATGGAGATTTAACAATGTTGATTCTTCTAATCCCTGAACGTGGGATATAGTTATGTTTGTATATCATCTATGGTTTCTTTCTTTTGTGGTTCTCCTTGTAGAGATTATTCACTTCCTTTATTAAGTATATTCCTAGGTATTTTATTTTCTTGGGAGCTATTGTAAATGGTGTTGAGTTGTTGATTTGATTGTCAAATTGGATGTTATTAGTATACAAAAATCTCACTGATTTGTGTACATTAGTTTTGTAAACTGATGCTTTACTGAAATTCACTTATCATTTCCAGGAATCTGTAGTGGATTCTTTAGGGTTTTCTAGATGAAAGATGACAATATTAGTAAATATGAATAGTTTGACCTCCTCCTTTGCAGTTTGAATGTCATTCTTTCTTCTTGCCTGATTGCTCTAGCTAGGACTTCTAATACTATTTTTAATAGAAATGTTGAAAGTGGGCACTCTTGTCTTCTTCCAGTTATCAAAGGAACACTTCCAACTTTACCCCTTCAGTAGGTTGTTTGTTGTGGGTTTGTCACATATAATATTTATTATTTGAAGGGGTGCTGGATTTTGGTTCGCAGAATATTTAATTGTAGAGGTTACTTTTAATAATAAGCATCCTCAATACATTGGAGTCTTTGCCTAAACATTTCTATTGACTTTATAGAAATCCATTAACAATAACACAGAATATAGTTAGCTGCAGCAGCAAATGGACAGTACATGATTATAAGATCAAGGAAACCCCTCAAATTATAATGTGAGTTAATTAAGATAAATAATTTGTAAAATACAATTTTGACATTTTTCAATTTCTAAAAGTCCAAATGTTGTATAAATACAAAGCAAGGTAAAATTAGATCATACTATATCCTGTTTTCAATCTTATTTTGAGTCTGAAAAACAACATTTATGTACATTGTCTTTGCTCAGTGGCAAAGTTAACTTTTTAGTAACATTATGTTTAAGGAGAGTTCAAACTTATTACTGGATGATGCGGCCTCTGGGCCCCTCTAGACCAGGTTCTTGTGTGTTCTTTGCTCTCATTTATTCCATTATCATGATATTAATTCTCTTTTTGTCCTTTGAATCAGCCAAGACATTCCACCTCAAAAACTTTGACCAACTCATCCCTTTTGGGAACATCAGTTCTCCTGAATACGTCACGACATGTCCCCTTTTTTCAGGTCACTACTTAAATGCCCCCTCTAGAGAGACTTTCCATGGCCATTATGTCTGGTATTCCATCATCATACCCCTCTCCTTACACTCCCTTAGCCTATTTTGTGTTTCTTTGTAACACCTATTCCCACTGAACTTTATCCATTTATTGTTCATTTCTCCTAATAATATCAATATAAGCTCTATGAGAACAGAGATTAACCAGAGCCACATACACATAGATTCTACCTCTTTCTAGTTCCAATGTCTTCTGCAACAGGGACTGGCTGTCTCTGTATTTGTGCTCTTTTGAGATTAGAGACCCCATTCCTAAGACAAAGGAGGCCAGAACAAAGTTATTGATGACTTCCAGGTTAGGATGGTGGTAACCTAAATGTACATGATATATCTCCTCCCAACTCCTTATACAAATGTACCATTAAAAATTACATATTAATGGTTTTAACAGAGAAACACATGAGTAGATAACTCATATATAAGTTAAATTTTGTGAAGTCCCACTATTCCCAAATAATATTACCAAGTTCACAGGAATGTTCTTTTGTTATCCAGGGTCCTACGATGATACACCAACTACTTGTGCCGTCTCCTGCCCAAACTTTGGATGGCCCTACCTTCAGGTATTGCATACACTACAGAAGAACATTAATGACCTCAAGAAATTAATGTGTTGGATTTCTAGTAAAGCCAATGATAGTAAGAACATATTAACAGTAGTAAAAGGGATTTCACAGAAATACAGTTAACTTCTGAATAAAAGAAACTTTGAAAGGCAATCCAACAAAATATTAATAAAAATGGCATTACGGATATCCATGAAACTTACAAAACTATACCCTTGGGTCTTTGGAGAAGGAAGTTAACCCCCATGTTCTTTGGGCAGAGAAGTGGGAACATTAAATTAATTTGTGTCCCTTCAGATTTATTAATATTAATAATTTGCTACAGGCATCATATCTATACAAATTATAGAAAAAATTACTATAATTATTAGTACATATAAGAAATACATTAACATTATAAAGTAGCAGGGCAAGGTTGTTCATCTGAACTAAATTTCTTTCCTCAATCGAGTTCTCTTTCTTTCTGATTCACATAGTCACTGTTAGACCCCTACAAGAGAATGTAAAACCTTCTCATAATTGGAATATAAGAGGATACCTTGTTTATAAACAAGGGTACAGGAAAATGGGTGGTGAGTTGCTTTAAAATTTAAACCACTCCAAATAATATTTTTAGAACTTCGTGGCAGAGCAGTCTCAATGTCAAGCCTGAGTATTTCCTACAGGATTCAGGGGTATTGGTGGTTCCTAAAGACGACTGTTCCACATGGACATGTCTTCTTATTTATAGTTGGTGTTAAAGAAGCAAGACAAGTAAAATATTCATTATCCAATCAGTATTACACTTCATTGTCTCTTTCCTTACAACATTAAAGTAGATTCCCAGTCTGAACTTAGTTCTAGACTGCCAAATATTTAACAGTTCTATCATGTATCACACTAATAAACAGTAACATTAATTAAAAATAATGGCTACTAAATTATTTTCTCTTAAATTCAAAGCTGGGTGACATAATTTCTTTTTCTGTACTCAAGCTGTGATTTTAAAATTCCCAAATCCTACTGCTGAAACCAAAAATAGACCCTGTCTCATTGTTCCTTCTCCCACAGCGTGTCTCTGGGAACTCATCATTGTTGCTCTGTCCTTTTATGTGTCAGCTTCCTTTCCACATCACATTTCACATGACTCACGGCTCCTTAGAGCAAGGTCTGATTGCTCAAAGTGCCTACATATATCTGACAGCTGGATTTTTCTTCCTGAACTTTTTTGTGTGATGTGATGCCAAATCGATGTTCCTAAGGCCCCAATGAACATAAGTAGGACTTATCATAGAATGGTAGGAAGTTCACTTACTACAAGAGAACTGGCTTTGGTTTCTGCCTTCCCGCGGGTACCCGTCGTGTTTTTATGTGGACATTAGCACATAGTTGATATCTTGAAGGAGATAAATTGGAACTGGCTCAAAACGAAAGGTCCAAATGTAAAGAACTCTCTTTTTTTTTAAGAACTCTCATTTTATTAGCTTTATCTCACAGGATTTGCAGAGCACTAGCCAAAATTTTTATGTGAGAAGTTACTGGCTGCTTTTATAATTCTTTGTGTTGTATTTCTAAAAGTACAGCATAAGGTGTAAGTGAATTTCAATTACAGTAAGAAAGGTTGAAAAAAATCATCTAAAGAATGATTAAAATAATATATTTCTGAGAACTAGAATTACAGCTTACTGTTATGTTTGTCTGAGTCATATATGATTTAGTTTTAACTAATAAACAGAGCTCAAACACTGAGATGAGCGAGGAATCCTAGGCTTAGCTCACCTAGCAACTGCTGTAGAATCTAAAGTAGATCACAAGTTTCCAGCCAATTCTTCCTTCCCCCCTTCCATTCACAGCTTTGCTTTTACTTTTTTACCCATACCCTACAAGCATTAGTTTGCCCATTCTGAGTCTTACTGCAGAGTATTTTTGTAAGGTGCAATAATCCTCCCAGCTACAAACAGAGGGACAGGCACATTGGATAGATTAATGTTTGGCAAGCCTCCTTTACAAAGACACATACAGTTTCACCTTTATTTCATTAAAAGGATGTGTCAGTAATAAAATGTTATTGTGTGTTTCAGGCAAATTATTTACCAAATTATGTATCAAATTATGTATTGAAATCTATAATACATGTGTTCTAATCTATAATATAGATTCTATAGATAGAATATAGAGCCAAACCTACTCTATTCACCTGAATCTATTGACCTCAATTCCTGAACTGACCAATTTTTAATCTCTTGGTGAAGTTAATAAACCAACCACACCTCAGTTTCCTCATAGGTAAACCTGGATTAATTATACAAGTTGCTTTGTGTGTTTTTATAATGTGCTCCAAAAGTCCCAAAAGTTAAATATCACTTAATGAAACATTATATTATATTATATAGAAACATTATTATACACAAAGTAAACATTATAGTGTAGTATAATATCAGTGAACCATTTATTATGTATCATTTGTGTTTCTATGCTCGGTGGCCACTCTGAGTATGAATTCAAGTAAAGGTATAAATAATTAATGCATAGATCTGTGCTTGACATATGTAAGTAAATAAAAATAAATTGCCATTGAAATTTAGGAAGAAGCATGTTCTACACAGTGTAGATAATGAACTTCTAAAAGTGTTAGCTACTGTTATCAACATCATCATTATTTTCATTATTGCTGATAAAAATTATAATGAGGATGCAATCTGGGAAGATTTGAAAAAAACATTCATTTACTTCCATCTACACAGGAAAGTTTTTTTTTCTTTTTCTTTTTAATTAAATCATAACTGTGTACATTAATGCAATTATGGGGTACACTGTGCTAGTTTTACACGCAATTTGAAATACTTTCATCAAACTGGTCAACATAGCCTTCACGGCATTTTCTTAGTTATTGTGTTAAGACATTTATAGTCTACACCTAGTTTTAAAAATAAAATTTTGTGTAGACGTTTTTGAAGGATAAGGATTTTTATGAAAAAAGATTAGGAGAAATTTACCTAGTATCAATGAAACAACCACAAAGGAAACGGCAGGCGTCGTAAGATCATGGATTGTGAAATGCTACCTGCTCACCTGGTGACACGCTTTGTCTCTCTGACTCCACTCTACCTTCAGGTCCTTCTTTCCATCTTTTCCTGTGTAATGAAATATTCTGACTCTCTTTAAGGGAGTCCCTAAATTAGTTTGCAATATAAAAATACATTTAAGTAGAATGAATTTCTGTGGGTAAAGGGTGGGTAGTGGCCTGAAATATAACTTCAAGTGAAGACAAAGATGAAGTCCAGTCCCTAACTGATAAGCACAGTGCCTTCATCTACTTTTAATGAATGTGGTAGATATTGAATTGTTCCAGTATTTATATTTAATTGGGAATATTTAAAAGAATGATGCAACAGCTATAGTTTAAAATGTCCACATTTAAGATGTGCTGAAAATTCCATGCTTTGTAACGGAGCTGTCAGTTGACATCAATGAGGTTCTTTCACAATTACTTTAAAGAGGTGTCAACAGAAAAAATTTGAATAACAGTACTCCGGGCTAGAATGTGTCATTCCCCTTTCATTCCCCTCCCTGAGGAACACACATCAATAAATATGCATTTAATTTCTTTCTTATTATGAAAATGTGGTGAGTTATAATATCATGCTTTTCACTGTATCATTCATTTGTGACCAAAGCAACTAACCTCATCCTCCAAACTCAATTTAATTACAGCAGAAAAAAGAAGGGGTCTTGGATAATGCCATTCAGTATTACATGTATCAAATGGAAAGGTACTATACTAGTAAGCAAACAAATATCAGAGTTTGTAAGATATGGATTACAGATACCAAAAAGGCTTCTCTTTTGTTATTAAGGGTAATAAATTTTAATAAAGTTAAGTAAGGTCCATTGCAACTGGGGTATATAATTCTATATGTAATAACTGTACTTGTGACTTCACTATTAGGAAGTTGCATACTTTATTTTTGATAATTATACCTTATAAGCCAGCAAAAATAAGAAGTTGCCAACATTTATGTTGTCATAAAAGGTAGGAAAAATCCAGAGTCTTTTTCTGAAATGGATTGACCTTTAAACTAAACATAAAGATTGAACAGTGTTTCCAATAAAGAGGTTTCATCAGACTCCAAAAGATTGTTCTATGGTACAAGATCAGACCTATTATTAATAGTTTGACCCTTCGGGCTAAAATTCAACCAGAGACTCTTAGACCCCTAATGAATTCTAACAGGTCATGTGGTACAGATTTCCCCTATGTAGAAAAACCCTACATGAAGACACTATCACCACCACCACCAAACCCTCCTAAGTTGTACTTAGATATTTTACTATGGTTACATTTGTTTTATGTTGTGTAACCCAGGCCTTCCTTAAGCTTCTTGTGCAAGCATATTATGTATCATTTTTGGAATATATCAATTTTGACAAATTATTTCCTCTCCCTAAAATATGTAGACCCAAGTACGAATATGATAAAGCGAAATTTTCAATCAGGTGATGCCACAGTTGAGAAATACTTGTCAGTATTTCTAATCTGCCACTTCTTAACTTATCGCCAGCTCTTCCTAAACTTCCCATCTTCATCCTTTTTCAGGATACTGTCTATCAGCCTGTATTACTTCATCAGGCAGAGGATACTTATGAATGACCAGATGCTTTTTTGCTTGCTGCATTAGTATAGAGAACCTGCTAATATATTTAACAATATCCTACTTCTATTTCTAATAGTTATAGGTATAAGTATTAAAAACAAATGAAGACATTTGCATTTTTGATTTATGTTAATGTGAGCAAATTCCTACCTAAAATATTTGAGAGGCTCCTAGGACCTATGGAGAATAAAGGGTGTTTGTTGTTTATAAGGAAAGCCTAGGCATTTGCTGTATTTTTACAGGAAGTTTCTGCTATGGCTAATGCTCTTTGCTCTCTCAGATGGCTACAGCTCTCTCACAAAGGAAAACTCAGTGCAAATATTTACAGCTTTTGATGTGTAGTATGCTGAATTAAAAGCATTCCTGCCAATGCAGAACAGACCCTGGATTTAAAGTAGAGAAAGAGTATGATTTAATAAGCCTGGCAAGTGGACTTGCCAATAATTAGTGTACTCAAGCAAACATTTAGAACTACTTTTAATGTTTTAGGCTATTTTATTTGAAAACAAAATATTCAGATGGGAATTCAAAACTTCTTCAAATGACATTTCTATGTAGTACCAAATATCTATTTAAGTTTCAGGATATTAGGGGTACACATGTTTTGTTTATGTACTTTGTTTTTGTGCAGATAGAGTCAGTTACACGTGTACCCTCCCCCAAATAGTGTGCACTTATCCAATGATGTGACTTTTCAGGCTTCCCTCAGCTTGATTTTCATGGAGATTCACTTCCATATCTGCACTTAAATGTTAATGAATGAGTTCAAGTTTGGTATTGAGTACATGTGTTTTTTCCTCAATTTTTGTGATGTTTTCTTTAGAAGAATAGTTTCCAGTTCCATCCAGGTTGTCACAAAAGATACTAGGTTGCCTTTTTTTTTGTATGGCTGAGTAGTTCTCCATGGTGTACATACACATTTTATTAACCCATTCATGTATTTATGGTGGACACTTGCGTTGTTTCTACATCTTTATAATTGTGAATTGTGCTGAATAAACATTCAAGTTCAAGTGTTCTTTTTAGAAGATGACTTTTTTCCATTGGGTATATATATACCCAGCAATGGGATTGCTGGATGAAATGGTAGGTCTACTTTGAGTTCTTTGAGGTATCTCCATATAATTTTCCGTAGACGTTATCTAGTTTGCAACCATACCAACATTGGATAATAGTTCCCTTTCTCTCTGCATCTACACCAGTATGTATTGTTTTGTAGCTTTTTAATAAGACCCATTCTAGTTGGCATTAGACGATATCTCATTGTGGTTTTGATTTGCATTTCCTAATGATTAGAGATGTTTAGTATTTTTTCATGAGTTTGTTGGCCAATCATAGATCTTCATTTGTAAAGATCTATAAGCTGATTAGAAGAATGTATGTTTAGTATATCCAGAAGTTTGGGGGTAAGAGTATACTATAGTCATCTGTTAGGCCCATTTGTTCTAGGATCATGTTTAATTCCATTGTTTCTTCATTTCTTTTCTGCTTGGAGAATCTGTCCAGTTCTGGCAATGGGGTGTTAACGTCCATGGCTATTATGATGCTATACTTAAGGTTAAAAAACTGGTTAAAGGAAACAAAATAATATCCTAGTGTCACAACAAGAATTAGAGCCCTTTTTTCTCCAATAAACTGGTATTGACCATCCTAATTATGTCTTTTACACGTTATCTATAATCAATACTCCATTCTTCATACAAACTTAAATTTTTACTTTGTTCTACTGGAATTTTTTTTTTTTTTTTTTTGGAGATAGAGTCTTACTTTGTTGCTTTTGGTAGAGTGCTGTGGCATCGTAGCTCATGGCTCAGACTCTTTGGGCTGAAATGATTCTGTTGTTTCAGCCTCTTGAGTAGGTGGAACTATAGGTGCTCACCACGGTGTCCGGCTATTTTTTAGAGGCAGGATCTCGCTCTAGCTCAGGCTGGTTTCCAACTCATGAGCTCAGGTAATCTACCTGCCTCTGCCTCCCAAAGTGCTGGGATTACAGGCATGAGACATCACGCCTGGCCTTCCACTTTTTCTTATATGTTGAACTTGTATATTACTCAACAAAGAATTTTCATATTTGCTGTAAGATCCTCACTATTAAAAGATGGATTCGAGAAAATTACTCCTTCACAATCTAAAAGCAAATTGCCACTTACTGTTAAGTCTGGAATTCAAGGCTCAGCGCTTGTGGCTCAATCGGCTAAGGTGCCAGCCATGTACACCTAAGGTGGCAGGTTCGAATCCAGCCCAGCCCACCAAACAACAATGATGGCTGCAACCAAAAAAAAAAAAAAATAGCCAGGCATTGTGGTGGGTGCCTGTGGTCCCAGCTACTTGGGAGGCAGAGGCAGGAGACTCACTTGAGCCCAGGAGTTAGAGGTTGCTATGAGCTGTGATGCCATGGCATTCTACCCAGGGGGATAGCTTGAGGCTCCGTTTCAAAAAAAAAAAGTCTGGAATTCAGGAACCATCCAAATCCTGTTTGGGATTCATATCCACTCCATTGACCATGGAATTTGCCAAGTTATTTTCTAATGTAAGTAAATAACCAGACAGTTATTTTTTACATTGGAAGAAGATGTAGAAAACATATAGACTGTGTTACACAAGATAAAGGTGGACATGTTGTCAGGGAAATCAAGGTGGCCTCATAGTGGTGAAGCAGACAAAAATAAAAAGAAAGCACAAATTGTATTCATTAAACACAACTTTTTTTTTTTTTTTTGAGACAGAGTCTCTCTATGTTGCCCTCAGTAGAGTGCGATGATGTCACAGCTCACAGCAACCTCAGAGTCCTGGGTTTAATTGATTCTCTTGCCTCAACCTCCCAAGTAGCTGGGACTACAGGCGCCTGCCACAATGCCTGGCTATTTTTTGTTGCAGTTATTTAGCTGGCCAGGGCTGGGTTTGAACCCGCCACCCTTGGTGTATGTGATTACTGTCCATAACCACTGTGCTATAGGCTCTGAGCCTAACACAACATTTTTAATTCACTGATTTTTATTACATGCCTGAACCCACATATAAATATCTATTTTCTAAAAATACTAGTTTCAACTCTCACTTGAAACTTCAGTACTAAGAAACAGCTGACCCAGAATCTAACTGGGCATGTGTCCTTTATCATGTTTTCTAATATCTGTTTTGCTCTGTTGGTAATGCATTTTAGTACATTTTTAAATGCAACCTCAAGGAATTCATGACAATTTCTGCTTTCCTTTTATTAGTAAGGTGGAACCATGATTGAATGTTTGGTCCAAATGCCCTTCCCTTTGTCCACATCCTCCTACACTTCCAGCAGTATCTGTCTGCTTAAAATAATATGTAAAGGAGCTCTGGACTTTGCTGAAGAGGAAAAGAGGAAGGTTATGTTTTATTTTGATGTTGTTGTTTTAACCTAGATTGTGATGATGAGGACATAAAGGCTCAAAGACTGTTGTGGCATCTATTTTTTACTGGGCATAGGAAGTGGTTTGGAGCTTCTAGGGAGCTGAAGATAAAAAGACATTTTAATGAGAGAATTGGAGTAAAACTCTGGACAGGAATTGTACTTTTTAAGGTATTTTTAGGGTGTTAAAGTCCCTGGCTATTATGATGCTATACTTAAAGTGAAAAGATTGGTTAAAGGAAACAAAATATTATCCTAGTGTCACAACAAGAATTAGGCCCCATTTTTCTTCAATAAACTGGTATCAACCATCCTAATTATGTCTCTTAGAAGTTATCTATACTCAATTTTCCATTTTCCATACAAACTTAAATTTTTACTTTATTCTACTGGAATTCTTTTTTTCTTTTTGAGACAGAGTCTCACTTTGTTGCCCCTGGTAGAGGGCTGTGGCATTGTAGCTCACAGCAATCTCAGACTGTTGTCTCAGCCTCCTGAGTAGCTGGGACTACAGGCACCCACCACAATGCAGAGAATATTGTAGAAGACCACTATCTTTCAGTTTTACATAGAAAAAAGCAGAGCTCTGGCACCCCAAGATTTGATGACTTTGAGAGCATCAGGTGATAGTGTCAGGATATAGCAGTAATAATGGCAAGAGTGAAGGTGCTTCAATTGACTCTAAGAACAGAGGATGTAGACAAAATAGGTCAGAGCGCTGGAAGAAGCATGGTATATGGTAGTTCCACAAAAAGACTGGATTGTGAATCATCCCTTAAGAGATTTTTAACAAATGCTAGGAACTTTGAAACATGCTAGAGGTCCCATGTTCTGAAGTGCAGGTAAAGTTAGGAATCTTTGGGATATTGATAATATGACCTGATGTCCAGCGGCTGCTGAAACCTAACAAAGTTTTAGTCAAAAGAATAATTTATGGAATAGATTATTTATATATATTTAGGATAAATATTTAAGCACAAAGTGTGGAACAGAGAGTAGGTTGAACTCAGGAAAATACTATATGAACAAAAAGATTATAGTGGAGGTGGCTTAAGGGATTCCTTTGCCTTCTTATGAGTCACCCGGAAATAAAAAGGTGTGTGATATTTCCTAATACAGTTCTTTTCAGATGGAAAAAATGACTATAGTAGCTTCCACATGGGAGGTCTCGATGCTTATATAACCCCAACAATTAATCTATTCCAGGCATAGACAGTGCTAGCTGAAAAAGGCAGCAAGTCAATTCTTGTAACTCAGTCGTGATGCAATAAACTAGATTCACAGATACCATGTAGTATGTTCAAAGGAAATTCTCAAATGGCTTTGACACCCTAACTCAATCTTTTATCAAAACCCATACAGCATACATATTCAGATATGTTAAGTCTACTTAAAAAGGAAACTTGGGCATGGAATGTTGCTCTATTTACACATAAATAATCCAAGACTGGATCATAGAAACTTTCTGCCTTTTATTTACTTTTCTGAATGATAACCATCCCAACCCTTCCACTCTCTTGTATCTTTTTACATGTACATGCCAATTTGTTTCTTTTGACTCAAGATGACACTCTAATATGTATGCCCAATGATTTATTTTCCTTCTGGAAATAGTTGACAAGAATTCATAAGTTTCAGAAGTTTTGGTAGACTTTTTTTTTCTTCCCTTATTTTTGTTTGTTTGTTTGTTTTGAGACAGAGTCTCACTGGGTCATCCTGGGTTGAGTACTTGTGCCATCATAGCTCATAGAAACCTCAAACACCTGGGCTCAAGCAACCTTTTGTCCCAGCCTCCCAAGTAACTGACATGATAGGCATACACCATGATATCTGGCTATGTTTTCTAATTTTTTAATAGAGATGGAATCTCACTCTTACTCAGACTGGTCTTGAACTCCTTAGCTCAAGCAATCCACCAGCCTCTGCCCAACCCAAATGCATTAATTTGCAAGGGCTGCCATAACAAAATACAATGAACTGGGGGTTGAGACAAGATAAACTAATTTTTTTACAGTTCTGGAATCTGGATGTCCAAGATCAAGGTGCTGGCATGTTCGGCTCCTTCTCATACCTCTCTTCTCAGTTTTTAGGTGGTCATCTTCTTGCTGCATCCTCAGAGCTCTGTTCACATACCCAGATGTCTCTTCCTTTTTTAACAAGGATGTTGGTCCTACTGGATTAGGGCCCTGCACTTTGTCTTTATTTAATCTTAGTTAGTTTTTTAATGGCCCTAACTTCAGATACAAGAACAATGGAGATTAGAAAGTAAGCATATGAACTTAGTCCATAACACCAACAGTTTCCAGAAAAAAATTATTGGAAGAAATGAAATTCTCTAGAATATAAGCAGGGCTGAATAAAGATAAACAAAATGACACATTTATGAACCTAAATCTTATAGGATATTGAGAGAATATGCAACTATTACTCAACTTCTTATGGATTGGTTGACTACCTGAATGTTTTGAGACTAAGTCAATTGAGTAACAATTTAACCAATTTTCAAATGCCTACTGTGCATATCCTGAATGCTAGCAAAGAAAACAAAGATGAAGGTTCTTTGGTTTATATCCAGGGGAAGGTGCAGTATAATAATGGAAGTAGACATCTAAGACATGATTAGCTGTATTTACTCTCAGGACGAATTTATAGGCTAATGAAGAAAAAAAGAGCCAACATCAATATGATACAATGCCATTAGGTAGATTTGATAAGAATGTTCTTGGAAAATAAAGATTCCATATTGATTTGCAGATCCAGTGAAAAGGATTGGCTTTATATGCTGATTTTCTACTTTTAAAATATTCTTGCTTTATAAAATTATAAGCCCAACTGAACTTTTTTTTTGCTTCAAATGCCTCTGTAAATATTGATATGAAGAATAACTTTTAGAATCGATGCAGAGAATGATAATTGATAGTTTAATGACCAGAATTCTAGTCTTAGCATTGATGCCTCCAAATGTTTACTGAATAGAAGTCCTAGGGGGGAAAGGGTCAGAGCAAAACATGTTGCAAGGGGACTCTGAGAACCTAAAAACTAAGAGCACTTCCTACATCAGATGAACCTCAGATAAACTAAGCTGGATCATAACTTAAAAGCACAGAAATATGGTTTGTCACAATGGGAACCGGGCAAAGTTATGAATGCAATGTAGGCGATATGGGTGAAGTAATATACAGTTGACCCTCATAAATATAAAAATTATATAATGTGGATTACTTCTTATTTTATAAACTGTTCCAATAACAAGTAACTATTGTAACAGCCTCTTTTCTACAATGTCTTTCTACGTCATACCTTTTATTAACTGTTATTCCAAAACCTAAATCTTCATATGAAAGCTATAACCCAATTATAGCCCAAGAATATGGGGAAAGGGGAAAGGGAGGGGAGGGGAGGGGGAGGAGGGGTGGTGAGAGGGTATTTGGTGTGACTATACCTATGGTTCATCTTACAAGGGTACATGTGAATCTTTCTAAATGTAGAATATAAATGTCTTAACACAATAACTAAGAGGATGCCATGAAGACTATGTTAACCAGTTGGATGAAAGTATTTCAAATTGTATATAAAACCAGCACACTGTACCCCATGACTGCATTAATGTACACAGCTATAATTTAATTTAAAAAAAGAAAAAATAATAATAAATATGTTTGTTTTAAAATGAAGATGCTGCAAAAATATGAAATATTGAAGACAAAGTATTTAAATTTCCTTGTGTATTCCCCCATCCCAAACACTCATTTTAAGAAACTTTAATTATAGTTTATATTATTTAAATCAATATATTATCATAAGCTTTATGTCAACATTCAACCTTTAATCATCTTTTGGATTCTGTAGTTGTTCATGACAGGTAAAAGGCACGTTAAAAGTTATTTTTTTTCAATTTTTCAAATTATACTTAAATAGAAAAATAGGGAAGCATACATTATTTGTAACATAAGCATATATCTCATCAAGCATTTTAAATCTAGATTTGATTCAGATTAAATCAATTAAAATCCAATTTGAGAAAAAAAACTAACTGGTATAAATGTCACACATTTATTCTGGAGCTATTCAAAAAGTAGTATTGCTAAATTCCAATGATGATTTTTATTTTTATTTTCCTTCTTTTTCTCTTTTATGTTTTTTGTGTTTAGTTGCTATTGTTGCTGTTATTGTTCTTGTGAAGTATTACAGTTGTGCTACTTTAAGGTGGTCTTTGGAACATAAATTATTTCTTCAACTATATATTAAACATTAATAGTTTCCAAAAACATTCTTGGGAATATTTTTTAAAATTCACCTGAGGATAAAAAATGGCCTTTATTTCAGACACAAGAAATTGTCAACCTTGCTCTTGAGCTTCCTTCTTAGTGTTTATCAATAATTATATTCATTGAATATATATTTATTTACAATCCCTTTTAAAAGGAAGAATATATAGCAGAATTATTAAATGAATTTTTTAGTACATCTGTTTCTTCAGATAATTCAGAACCTATTCCTAGGTAAAGTTAAATCAACAGACTGAAGGACTGCATAATATTTAATTGCTAGAGTAGACTTTTTTTAATGCATGACTGTAACTCATTATTGGTGAATATGTTAAGAAACAGCCATTGGCAACCTGTCCCATTTTCCGCTGTTGGAATGTAGTCAAGAAACATGTACATTACATTACAGAACATCCTCTTTGGACCATCCTCAATGTTCTGTTTTCAAATAGTTCCGAGTACAATAGCACTTTTCCCTAGTTGATTAGTGTTTATCTTTTGGATAGTATATTTGGTAACTTGATGGACTAGAAATATTAGAATCAAAATTTTAGACCATCTCTGAGAAGTAAAGAGTTTCTTCTATGAAATGCAGGGCTTCTTAAAGTCTATTCCTAGCCTTTCTTTATGTTCCTCTGTTCAGGTTCATATGTCCTATGATCAGTGTGTGATGAATTTCATTTAGATGAAAGATGCAGAAACACTCACACAGCAAGATGTGTTTATTACCAGGACGGCAGGGAAATCAGAAGCATAGAAGATGTTATGTAATTAGTTGAATGGCACTGCTGTGTGATTCAAGATGAAACAAATTAGATACTTACATACAAAACTCACAAGAGCTTGGGGCAGTGCCTGTGGCTCAAAGGAGTGGGGTACCTGCCCGATATGCCGGAGGTGGTGGGTTCAAATCCAGCCCTGGCCAAAAACTGCCAAAGAAAAAAAAAACCTTACAAGAGCTGAATGTTTTGCTTAACCATTTTTTTATCGGATACTCATTAATAATTTTTATTGACAGATAATATTATATGTATTTATCATGTACAACATGATGTTTTAAAATATATATGTTTACACTGTGTAATAACTAAATCTAGGTAATTAATATATGCATTACCTTAGATAGCTACTGTTTTTTTGGTGTGAGAATATTTAACATTCACTTTCAACATTCCAACTCATACAAGGAAGTTACAAAGTTACAAACATCTGATTTATGTACAGCTATCACTTATGAATGGAGACTATTACAGTGAATTTCTGAGTTACAAACACACAACTAACATGTTTCACACTTGTGAATGGAGGTTGTTACAGGTAATAGGGATATATCTGTTCCAACTTACATAGAAATTCAACTTAAGAACTAACCTGCAGAACCTATCTTGTTTGCAACCAGGAGACTGACTGCCTGGACATTATTCCTATATTTTTATTTAACATAGTCACTTCGTCACTTGAATCCATTCCTCACATATAACTGAAATTTTGTATCATTTGACCAACATGTCCCGACTGCCATCCTCCTCACTCTCCACGCCTTCAGCCCCTGGTAACTGCCATTCTATGTTCTATTTATGAGTCAACATGTAGACTCTACAGAGAAGTGAGGCCACGCAGTGTTTGTCCTTCTGTGTCTGGCTTACTTCACTTAGCATAAGTCACTAGGTTCATCCACGTTGTCACAATGGCAAGGTTTCCTTCTGTTTTGTGACTAAGTAGTATTCATTTTCTTTTTTTTATTGTTTCAGGTTCATTGAGGGTACAAAGAATTAGGTTACACTGTTTGCTTACAAAGTCCCTCTTATAATTGTGTCCCACCCCCCAAGAGGTTGCCATATGCCATAAGGTAGTGCCCCTTAGGTGGGAGCACCCCCATTGCCCTTCCTGCTCCCCTCTCCTTGCACCCCCATCCTCCTGTCCCTCACCTTGAATTGATCTGAGTTTTTCTTTTATGGGTATGTTTTAGATGGTCTACTGGCTTCATGTAGTATTCATTTTCTTTGTCCATTGATGGGTACTAAACTTGGGGAGTGCAGATACCACTTTAACGTAATAATTTCATTCCCTTTGAATATATACCCAGAAATGGGATTACGAGATTATATGGCAGTTCTCTTTTTAATTTTCTGAGGACCTTCCATACTGTTGCCCATGGCTATACCAATTTATATTCTCACCATCACAATACAAGTGTTCCTTTTCTTTCAATCTCACCAACACTTTTTATCTTTTGTCTTTTCCATAATGGTTTGTGAGGTGATAGCTTATTGTACTTTTAATTCACATTTCCCTGATAATTAGTGATGTTGAGCATTTTTCATACACCCACATCATTTGCATGTGCTCTTTTGAGAAATCTCTATACGGGCCCATTCCCCATTTTTTAATGAGGTGATTTATTTTCTTGCTATTGAGTTATTTGAATTTCTCATACATTTTTTGAATATAATTTTTGGAGGGTCACTTCAATAACACTATTAGGTAAATCCATTTTAAATCTTAATAACTTTGGACATATAAAAATTATGTATCCTGTTTATCCTTCTAAAAATTGTTTTATTCACTTAGGGTAGGGTCAAACATAGCCTTCCAGAAGTTCAAATATAAGTAAGAAGAAAGATAAAATAAAAATCATTGAAGTGATTTTTGAAATGAGGATTTTAAAATTCTAAACAGAAATATGTCAAATAATTTTATAACTTTATTAAGATATTAAGTCATTTAAACAGAAAGCTACATATTAGCTTAATTCCTTAAGGTTTATGTATAGAATTTTACTGTGATTTTTATTCAATCAATTCTTTCCAAAAAAATTATTTTTGCTATATTCCATCTGTGAAGGTAAAGTAGAATTATGATACATGTCTACAAAATTACTTTTGATTTATTTTCATATCTTTAATTGGATTTTGTTTACCATGTTTTTATATTTATTGAAGTTTTCTTTTGTGAATTACTTTATCATGCTTTTTTCTTTTTTTTGGCAGAGTGTAGAGGTGGTAGTTTTTCTTTGATGAGTAGGTACGTGAGATCTTATATCTTAGAATTTCAAAAAGAATTTTCACCCAAATATTCTATAAAACACTGACAACTAAAGCCCTTCATAGTTGCATGTTGCATTGGCATCCCCGACACTACTAGTTTCCTGTCATAGACACTAAAGTTTCTACAGTATTAAGTATACATCACGTCTATATTCTTCTGATTCTTCAGAAAGACTTGTATCTCTTTTCTTTGTGTTTCAATGATTTTCAAACATGTCAATTTTTAAAATGTGTTTGCTTTAATTTGTTTACTAATCATAGTCTGAAGATAAATCTGCTTGTCCACAGACACCATCTGTGAACTGGCCTGGGCTATGTCCACCGTTCTCTAGGGTTCTGTCATGTGTAACTCCTTGTTCATGTGCAAAGGTCAAAGTCAGGAATGTAAGCATAGCTTTTAGCAAAAGTCCCAACATTTAGGCAACATTTTTCTAAGCTTTTAGTTGTATTTCTCTAATGTGAGACTCTTTTACATCCAATATCTCCAAATCTCTTTTATCCTATCATCTGAATCTCTCAGACTTTGATCTCTTTCTGGGGGAATCTTGATATATTGATATCAGGGCTCTTGCTATTTTATTTGTTGCACATTAGGTTTTAACTCATGAGATTGATATTTAACCACAGAGTTTTTTGTGACAGCACCAGTGTCTACTCCTAACCAAATGAATCAATCAACAATTAAAATATAGATTGGGGTGAGAGGGAAGTACAAAAAGAACAGCTGCCTTAATAGAAAAAAAACACTTATAATAACTAATTTCTTTATGGGTACAGATCGTTTCTCTTAGCTTCAGAGAAATTGTAAATTTGGGGTGATGGATATGTCAACTTTTGTCTGGTGATGGGCACTGGTTTCCTAGTCTAGCTATACATTAATGGGAATGCCTCCATAGCCTGGGGGAACATCTGTCTTTAATTCAGTATTTCCATAAATTTTCATTTCCACTTCCATGTATTCTTGTGTAGTTGACATAAAGATAGCAGGTGGCATATCATGCATAGGGCACCAGGTAGACACCATTTTTAGCCAAGATTCACATAGGTACTATGAATTTGTGCATTATTTTTTCTTTCATTTAAAAAAGATAATGTTTTCCATGTCTTATTATGGGGGCTGCTGATAATTATGACTCTTTTAGTGGAAAGCAGATTTTAAATGAGTCCACTGGAACATGCTATTACCTACATTAAGATGTGTGTGGGCAGCGGGTAGTGGATTTAAAATGGGTTGTGTATCTATAATTTTTTATTTACAATTATTTCTATAATTAAGAAGGAGATATTATTGACCAATTTTGAAAAATTCAAAAGCTTTCTTGGATAAAAATATGGCGTTTGATTTTCTGAGGCAACTACAGTAAAATCACTTTTCCATACTCACACCCTAATAAAGCATGGCAGACAAAAATTTCTGTCCCACAAATATCATTTGCACACAAATAAAATATTTGTTATGCTGCTGTCCCAATTTAGACATGATGCTGAGCATTTCTCCTCCTGAGTGACAAACAGTAATAGGCCATTATTAAATTGGCATTACAGCAATGACTAGCACTTACTGAGTGCTTACTATGTGCCAGAAAATATTCTTAGCTCCCTACATACTGATTTTTCATGTAATAATCACATCAACACTATATAGGATACATTATCATTATCCTTATTTTGTTTTTGTTATATTGAGATTAAACGCGTCATTTGCCCTCATTACATAGAAATATAGACAGTTATCAGTGGTTTTTATTTGTAATCTCGGCACTCTGGAAGGCTGAGGCCGGTGGATTGCTTGAGTTCAGGAGTTCCAGCCTAAGCAAGAGCAGACACCCCCTCATCTCTAAAAATACGCAGATGCTGTGACAGGGGCCTGTAGTCTCAGCTACTCAGGGACTTTCAATGTCTAACTTATAATTAAATGCAAATTTTTACCCTTTGCATATGCCAAATAACTCTTCATTCCCTAAGATGTGTGATGTGTGGGCTAACCAACTCTGGATTGCCCTTTCCGGTATTTTATGTCTACTGACACATAAAACATAATTTTTGTGTCAGTTCTTGTGCTGTTAGCACATAAGTTATCCCTTGAATAAAGGTATATCTTTATATCAGATTTGGGCCCATTAATTTGCAGAGTTTTCCTGCCAGAATTGCTGACTGAAAGAATTACTTCTAGTCCTTCTAGTATGTGCTGGAGACTTAGTCTGCCCCTCCTTTTGTCTTTTTGATATGTAAATCAATCTCAAATATTGTGATAGTCTTGATATAGTCTCTTGCTTTCTTCATTTGCAAAGGGCAAATTAGCTAGTAAACAACCTGATATAACAGTTCTAGATAGAGCAGCAACAGATAAATGAGTAATTCACTTACAAATTTAAAATATAACTGCTGAAAATAATCAAGTGTAACTATAGGACATCGAAGAAAGCAACGAATGTTTAAGTCTCTTTGAAATTCTCAGAAGTAAAAGCTACGCCCACGGGATATTCATGCTTGTCCTGGGTTTGTTGTGGCCCATGTCTCTTCTCCTGCCTCAGTTCTCTCTCTCTCTCTCTCTCTCTCTTTTTCTTCCTCTTATTCTTTAAGGCCACACTTGGACATCCCCCCCCCACTGGAATTTCTACTTGTATAACCCTGGGCATGGCATCCCTCTTTTATAACTCCTTCCCTAAAAACTTATAGAGATTAATCCTTGTGTACCAGGATAATTGAATGGTTTTTTGTGTATATTTTGTTTTCTCTACTAGATTATAAATTCTCAGATGACAAAGTATATTTACCATCTCTATTAACTATAATAGTACTAGTTGAGAGAAAGTAATATAAAACTAGTTATTTCTATAGATGAAATTACTTAACAAGAGTTACTCATCAAGTGATAGATAATTTGAAATCTGAAGGCTATTTACATTATTTCAATGTCCCAGTGTGTTTTATATTAACCCTTAGGCTCTTGAGATTTGATTCCACTGATATTCTTCACAGTGCATTCTCTACTCTTCTACCCAAAAAAACAAAAAAAGAAGTTTTATATTAGCAGAGGCTATCTTTAGCTTGAACAATTCTGATAATAGTTTATGTTTCAATTTAAATACATAATATTCTATTTTGTGAAGATCTATTCAATATAATAAAAAGAAAAAGTGGGACATAGAGAGAGCGGGACATAGGGAACATTTAACTTAAATATTTCAAGTTACAGATGAAGAGGAAAATCAGGGGAATAAGTGAATTTGCAAAGTTCACTAAATCAGAAGCTGCTCTAAGGTGAGGGGCCATTCTCTGGAGCCCCCTTTCAATACTCTTCCAATGTAGGGCCCCTGGGAAAATCATCCACATTCCACACAGAGTAGGGACTTCTGACATGTGCTCAGGTGACCTGATGAATGGAAACAGGGAATGCAGGAGTGCAAACCTTAAACCGTCATCTCTCACAGATTGAAACTCAGCTCTAAAACTGGAGGGTGCAAGACCACTCACTCTCCCAGCGGTCACAGTGGGCGTCTCCGTAACTTCCCTCCAGTCCCACCTGTGCCATTACCCTTTGCTGCCCACTCCTCGTCTGCATCCTGGGTGCCTCTCACTAGAAAGGTGCTGCTTCTTCCTCTCCACACCGCGCTTTGTTCTCTGCCGTGTTCCTCTCTCTCGTAGCTTATCCTTATCTATGCTTCTTCCTTCCTTGCTGGCCACAGTGCCTCATGATTTTTAGTGTCCTGGATTCTATATCCCTTCTTGTATGGTATGGCACTAATGGCACATCATGGCCCTTCTCTAAGTATCAATCCATTTCATCATCTACCATTAAATAATTCATTTTCTCTTAATTAAAGCTTTAAAAAAGTATTTAAAATGCCTCCACTCATCACTTTAGCACTAGATCATATCATGAGTCATTGCCACCCAATAGACTGCTTCCCTTGCCTAAAGTACCAGTGTGGCTGACCAAATGTAGTAATGGGTTTGGCTATTTCATCTAACATCTCTATATCAGATACTGTGTCTCTATAGCAGATGCTATTATCAACTTGGTTTGTATATACGTTCATGAATGAGACTCAATTCAATAGTATTTATAGTTGTGTTTTATTTACAGTTATATATAGAAATTCCATAGTGTTAAACTATTGCAATTTATGATAGAGTTAAAAATGTATTTTTAGCACGTTACTTTAAGTACATCTAGGGATAGTGATAGCGTGGTTTTTTGTTTTATTTTGTTTTGCTTTTTTAGACAGGACCTCAGTCTTTTGCTCAGGCTAGAGTCTGGTGGCATGATCTTAGCTCACTGCAGCCTCCAATACTTGGGCTCACATCACCCTCCAGAATAGATGGGACTACATACCCATGCCTGGTTAATTTTTTTTTTCTTAATTTTTTTGTAGTGATGATAAAAGTGTGTCTTATTATGTTACCCAGGCTGGTCTTGAACTTCTGGCTTTAGGCAGTCCTTCTGCCCTGGCCTCCTGAAGTAAGATCTCAGAGTTTAAGAAGTGTTAAGGGTACTATTTTGAAAATAAATGATTTGGTTAGCAACATTTTCAGCTATGAAGGAATTTATGTTCTTTAAGCTTTCATCAGTCATTGAAGTTGATTTCATTTCATGTCACTTGTTTTTCTATTCCACACCAGAAAAAATAAACAAAGATTTATTGAAAAAGCTATTTAAATGTTGTTAAACCCCGTGGCCCCGCATACCACACCACACACACACACACACACACACACACACACACCTTTGAGATCCTTGAGGGTCTCTACCATCCCAAAGTGCAAAGGCACACCAGGACCTCTGTATCCAGCCCGAAGTGCCTTATGACCCTCTGACTCAACCCTCAACTCTCCTTCACCTCCCAAAATTCTTCCTGTGGGCTGTGAAAATGAGGTTCCACCCACCTTTTAGCAAACTGTAACTTAGCTCACACCACTTTATTCCTCGCCCAGAAATCCTAGTTGGTTTATTTAGCTAATACACTCTTGCAGGTCCAAAATAGCCCTGCTAACCTTTTGCACTTTCCATAAATCCTCATCACCCTCTTGGCTTCTTCCTTCCCTCCCAACAACCAAAACAAAAGCGAAGTTTTCAAACTCCTCACCTACTCATCACTCCACCTGTAAGCTGACCAGATCCAATATCCTTTTTTTCTTCCTCAATATTTAAAGAGTGTCAGTGCTGCTTTGCATCCTGTTTCCTCCAATCTGGGGGAAATTAATGCCCTTAATATATTTCACGTTCACATTTTTCAGCTCACAGGGACACCCCATTCAATTTTTAAATGTTTAAAGCACGCTCATGTAAAAATAAGACTTTTTTCTTTGCAGGTTTTTCCACATCCACCGCTGTCACCCTTTCTTCTTCTTTTACAAAGCAACCTTCTCCAAAGAACTCTTTATGCTTATTGTTTTCTTCCCTTACTCTTGAAACCACCCTCCTCTGACTTTTGCTCTTTACCACTAAACAAATCTTTCCTTGTTGGCCAATTACTGGAAACACAAGTTTGTCAGTGGGATAAAACAAAGGCCAGAATCTCTAACAAATCATCCAACTCCCTGACTGTTGAGGTCCCTACCTTATTCACAGTCTCCCTCATCAGACACAACTCTCTATCTTGCCCTCTGTCCTGACAGGAGGTATTTGCATCTGTTTTTCCCACACCTCCAATCCATTCACCACCACCCCCAGTTGTTGCCTAATGAGTGCAGGCTCATCTGTGAGATACCAAGCAAATATTAAGAAGATATCACTTCCTCTGGGATATAATTCCTAATCCTCCAGATTAGTTCATCTTCTTCCTTCTTAGAATTCATCTTTATTTGTGGTTTTAAATTTGTATGCATATTAGGTTAATACCTGACTCCCCTATTATAATTTTTTGAAGGCCTACATCTAATCTCCTTTTATTCATCACAGTTTTCCCAACATCTAGACATTTGTTGAATGTGAGAATAAAGTTCAATTTTTCTGGAGTACAGGATGACATTCAGTAAGTTGATGGTAGATAGCGCTTGGGATGCCGTCTCAATGACATACACAATCATTGAACCCAATTTATGTTACCACAAAGTCAAATACTTGCTGCCGAATGTCTTTAGCTTCAAGTTATTTGATCCTAGGATTTTAAAAAGAAGACATTTATTTTCTGACAGATGCTTAGATCACAATAACATCTCTTTTATTGGTCCAGAGAGACATCCTAATGCTAAAGTTATTCCCTGAATCAAAACAAGTTTGAAAAGCTGACCCAACAGAAGAGAAAAAAAAAGACTTGATGTTGTAAACACTTTCCCAGGGAGATCAGGGCTATTATCCATCATTATTTGGTAAAGGGAGTCAATTAAAGGCATTCACATGTAAAACACTCCTTTACAAAAAGTTCACAGGGACCATTATAGTCGTGGTCATGAGGGAAACAAGCAAAGCAGGAGAAGGAAAGACTTCAGACCTCTACCCAGAGAGGTTGTGACTATTTTATGGGTTCCAAATTAATTTATTTATGCTCCTTTTGAAATATTGTTATTTCTAGAAAAAAAGCAAATTCCATATTTCTGTGAAAGATTGTTTTAATTATTAACTCTATGAACAAAGAGATAAAAAGCAATAGAAATGGTAAAGAAAAACTGCATGTGTAAATCTAATTTTTGTTTTGGTGTAGTGATTCTTCAGCTATTGCTAGAATATGTTATTTTACTCTACGACACGGCAATTAAATTAATTTAATTAAAATTTTGCTGGTAGCTTTTCAGAGACATGAGAATTTGTACATGAATTACAATAAAACTCTAAGTCCTTCTAAATTGTCCCAAGAGCAAAAACAAAACCAGCTGCAGAAGGGAGTTTGATTTTGTTTTCTTGGGTCTTTTTTCCTTTCATCTGTACAGAAGAGAGAACTTTAGTACAAGGGTACAGGAAAATTCATTTGTCTCTGCAACTGGCATTTAGGCTTCGGTATTATCTTAACTTTTCAAAAGAAAGATATGTAGTAAATAACAATTCTATGAACATTATAGTAAGCATCTTTGGGTCCTACATCTGGATTCGGATTTTCTGTTTCTTAATTACATTTTAAGTAAACTTTAATATATATTTTCATGCTTCATAACAGTGTTACCTTACTTGTTAATGAAGGCACTGAGAAGAGAAAGAAAAAACTCTAGCAGAAAATAAAATCTAAATAGAAGTGTTCTAACTATGTACCTAAGTATGAAAATAGTATAATGTTACAAAACTGCAATATTTTGTTTCACATACATCTGAAGTAAATGAGTGAGAAAAAGTTGTTTTTTTGGCTTCAATATTGACTGTATTTACATTAATATATATGTTTTAGTGTCATAGTAATGGTATTTTTTTTCCTTCACAATGATATAATGAAAGAACAGACAAGAACCTTAGAATAGAGTCTAATACTTTTATTGTACAAATATAAAAAATTAATAACCGGGGCTGCCAAAAGATAAATGGTTTGGTTTTGCTCCAGCTGTGTAGAGCTTGTTCAGTAACAGAAACCAAGACAGCATGCAGAGGTGGGAATATTAGCAAAGCTAACACACCCTGCAAGAGAAGCCTTAGGATCACACATGCTGCTGTCAGAACCGGTCTTACTCTGTCTCCTCTGTAATCTCAGGGCTCGGTTCAAATTAGAAACTGGATTCTTTCATATTTGTTGTAAGGCTGTTTGAATTTTTTAAATGCAATATATTACCTCAATATGTTCTTGTTGTTAATGTCAAAGCTTTGTGTATTTGTATTTCCCAGCATCTCCGTTCTTACCATTTGCTCCAGAGACTTGTCATTCTTTGATCATTAAAATTAGATATTTTCTCTCATTATATAAAAGTCAATATCAGCACACTTTTCTAGCATGAATAGGCAAAAATATACTATTAAAGTTCTGAATATGCATTACTTATGAATTATGTAAAAGAAATAATTAAGTGAAAGAAGTAATTTATTTGAAAATGTTCACAAAGTTCTCATTTTGATTGCCATGGTATTATAATTGCCTACTGTTTTTAGTCAAATAATTAATTTATGCATTTAATAATGTTTAATTCTAATTGTCTACTGTTTTTAACTATTTTCCTCAAAAGGATGGGGAAACATTTTCTTTGAGTAGTTTAAGTGCTGTTCCTTATTTACTTTACAAGTAGACAAAACAAATAATCTTACCTAGTCCCTACTTGCCCTAAATACTTCCGAATTTTACTGAGCTCAGTTCTGTAAGACATTAGATAAATGAATGTCGAATATCATGACTGTGAACATATATTTTGTAAGGCATAATTATTTTATTTATTTATTTATTAAAAAACTTAGTGAAGATGAATGCATCCTAGGAATTACCCTGGGAACTTGATAATTAGTAAGACAGTGACCTCAAATAGCACTTATGTTTAGTGGGGGAGATTTAGAAAAACGGAAAAACAAAACTGTGACCTGGCTTTATCTCTTGTGATGAAACACTGTTAAGGCTGGATAAAGAGGGTGCATTCCGTCTAACTTTGTTGCAGGCATAACGTAGATGGAAATTACAGAAATTAATTAATTTATGCATTTAATAATGTTGATTCGTCACTCCTCTGATAGGAAGTAAACCAGGAAGGCCTGTCCTTCTTTCTTCTGTCTTCCAGTTTCAGACGTCTCTCTTTTTTGCTTGTTGTCATTTTCACAAACTTAAGGCAACCAAATTGCATCATTTTTAAAACTCTCACTGGCCTTTTATTTTAGGGGCTAACTACATTACAGCATGGCCAGTGACTGTTAGTTAAACAGAACATCAATAGAAAGAGAGAGAGAGAGAAAGAAAGAAAATATTAGATTTCCTTATTCCTCCCTTTCTAATTTTTCCTTTTTCTCACTAACATCTTTTCAGAGAAAAAACTTTCCTAAGATTTTTTTATTTTTTTAAGATTTTTTAAACGATCAAGATAGTTAACACAACTTTAAGTTTCAAATGTGAACTAAATATTCTGTACATATGTACTAGTCAATGAATAAAACTCCAATTTTTAAAAGTACCTGTTTTCTTACAAATAATTTTTATAGTAGTAAAAGATAAATAAAATACATATACTATTACAAAACAAGGAATTCTTTGAGCTGCTCTGGAGCTTAAAAATCATTGTCGATGGTAATCTTTGTGTTCACGGGCCACTAATCAGGTAGTTTTATTTTGTTTGCTTTGCTGGGGATGGTAGCAGGGTCTAGTGTCAAATTCTGACAAGCCGCCCTACCAAGGCGGCGATAAAGCCCAGCTGCTTCATAGCCCAGTCTCGGTACCGCATGCATTTTCATATTAATAGACGCAATACTAGGCTGTCCCAAATGGATGAAATCTATGCAACATAAACACACTTGCATCTTCACACAGGTAACAATATGCAGGATTTATAATAAATAGTCCAAGTGGGCATACTTCATAGGAACAAAAGTTCTTAGAGTTACTTCCCAAGTTCTTGCACACCAAGTGTCTCTGAGGAACACAGCAGCCCTTCCTCCAAACTCCTGAACTTTCTCCTAAGTTAATTGCTGCAGGCTTTTCTTTCTCCTTCAGGTATTTGCCTTTTGTCTCCTTACAACAGCTCTGCCAACTAAGACGCCCCTGCTATTTCCAGCTAAAGCATCTGACGCCTCCAGCTCTACTGGTTTTCTTCTTTATCTAAGAATTGATTCAGCACATAAAACCCAAGAGTTCTAAATGCAAAAGCAGAAATCTTTTTAGACAAAGCATAAAAATCTTCACCTAGTAGTAATATTGTGCTCAGGATGACAAAAAAAGATGAGAGGAACTTGAGTGTTAATTACTAATAGTCATAGTTAAAACAGAGGACTAACATATAGTTTAAAAGGCATGGCCTAACGGAGCAAGGGTCAGTGCATATAGAGAAAAGTCATTTTGATAAGAAAACAAGTGATTTTGGAGGCAGTGATCATCTTCACTCACTACTGAATATGGCACAAATCCCTCCATGTCCATCCGCCCACAAAGCCTTCCTTCATTTACACAAAGCGTCAAAAATTGGCATTGTTAAATGATCACATATAATTTCACTCAAAACTATAGGGCTTATAATTGGATCCAATTAAAGCAAATCAAGAATGAGAAATCATTACTTACTTAGCAGTGATTACTTCCCAGATATGCTAATAGGCAATTATGTGTATTGTTACATCTAAGCCCCACAATATCCCTTTGATGCATGCATTATCCCCCATATTATAGCTACAGAAACAAGTAAATACTGTAGATAAAGATTCTGCTTGCATTCAAATTAATACATACTGCAGCTGGGATCTAAACTCAGAGTTTTTCCTTGCGAAACCTGTGCTCGTTGCCCTGTGTCTCACTTTCTACTGTTCTACCTTTTTATTCCCTGTGCAAGTCCCCAAGTGGCATGACGTTTCATTGTCATTATCTGCCACCAAAAGCAGCCAGATAGCTGAAATGACTCCTGCTCCAGAAAGCCTCATCTGAGTTGTCCAGCTATGACCTCCTCCCCCAAAGTGTCCATCACTACTGTTTATCTTTTTCTTCCTTTCATCTTTTTTTTTTCCCTTTTGGGATTGCCATTGTCATTGTAACTCCGAAAGAATTTTAGTGAGGGAAGTCCACACCAGAAGAATAGATACGCTCAGTACTACGTGCCAAGTTGCAGTTTGAGAAAAGTGCTCCAGCCATGCGCACAATTTACTTTAAAATGACTAGACAGACCCTAGGATGTGTCTATTTTCCTTCACACATACACCACTCATTAGGTACCTGGGGGAACCATTGAATCATTTTCTTTTAGGTTATTTTAAGTTTTACAAAAATGTTTTAATTTCTGTAGTGATTTTTTTCTTCTCTTTGTTAGCAACAAGAATTCTACTTTAACGGACAGATTTTTGACTAAGAGTCTTGATGGAACATAGTGACTTTTTTGGAGGGTGTTGCTTCCTTAATTTCTTCGGGATACTTTGTATCCAAGTGAAATGTACTGTCTTAAGATTCAAGGAGGGAGGGAGCAGTCAGATTAAGAAAATGTCTCACCATTGTTACAGCCTATTAAACCCTGTCAAGCGTGACAGGGCATTTTTTTTTTTTTTAACACATCCTGGTCTAGTGAAGGCTGTGAATCAGAAAAAGTGCTTGGCACAACAATTTAGCAGGAAAGAAAGCTATTTTAAAAGTCTTTTGGGAACATGTTTGTGAAACAGGAAAAAACATACAATAGAGTTGATAATAGCACTCCATAAAGGTTAGGCTCACTGGAATGGATTTGCCATCTTTTTTCACAGGGAACCTGTTGTTCTTAGGCGGCAGTTCTCACTTAAACACAGCTTAATTCAGCAAGGAGCTCCTTCCTGTGCAACTTCTTTTGCACTGGAAAATCTATTTTTACATTACAACCCAGACTTAGTCACAGAAGTAAATAGTTAAAAATAAGCCGCGTTTGCTATGTGTAGAGTCACAGCAGTTTGCAGAGTGCCTCGTGACACTGAGCCTAGCAGATGCCTCCAGTCCCATATCCAGCTTTCCGCTCATTCATTCCCCAGAGAATTTCACATGCCTGCACCTTTACCTTGGCTCACACAGCCTGGCCCATTTTGTACTCATGCGTTTGTTTAATATTTGTAGTTCCCTGTCCCTGGAAAGTGCTAACCTTTGTCTTCTGCCAACACATCGTCTTTCTTACTTTGAGTGCCTTAAACACCAATGTTTTGAATTGTGCTCTAATTTAATTCAAATGTACATTTCTAAGAATATACCATCTTCTCCCTTCCCTTTGTAGACAGTATTGCCGAACAAAATGTCACCTTTCTTTAAGCACTATTGTATGATGTGATGATGGATGGGAACTTTCCAGTTCAAAGCCTTCCTTTGTACATAGTCTGGGACACTGTTTTACTCAAGCTGTCTGAATTGCTCTCAGATATTTTTCCACCAGCCCTTTTTCTTCCCCTGCAATCCCTATATTAGTAATCTGAACGTTCCTATGTATTTGTGATAGAATTATAGGTATCTTTTTAGGTTTCACACATACTAAAGTCTTATAGTTTTCTAGATTAAAATCTTATTTTAATGTCTTTGTCTGTTAAGTATTTCTCTCCATCTGAAGTCCATTCAGGATGCTATAACACCTTACCATGAACTGGGTGGACGCAGAGTCTCATCCAGGTTACAGGTTACATGTTCACACGGCTGTCCTTGGTGTGAGCATGAGGACTGAGCACCATCTCCTGCCTCTTCCTCTATTTATAAGGGAATCAATCCCATCATGGGGGCTTTACCATCATTATTTCATCTGTACTCAATTACCTCCCCAAGTCTCTACCACTAAAGACCATAATATTGATGATTAGGGTTTCAACATACAAATTTTGGAGTGACTCAAACATTTAATCCATAGTACCCTCTTTTCTTCCTTATTGCTATTCTTCTTCTTCTTTTTTTTTTTCTTTTTTGAGACAGAGTCTCACTCTGTGCCCCCTGCATCATAGCTCACATCAACCTCACACTCTTGGGCTCAAGTGATCCCCTTGCCTCACCTCTCCAGTAGCTGGGACTACAGGTGCCTCACAGAATACCCAACTACTGTCTTACTTTTTACTCAGGCTTGTTTCTGACTCCTGAGCTAAGGCAATGCACCTGCCTTGGCCTCCCAGTGTAGTAGGATCACAGGCGTGAGCAGCTATGTCTGGCCTTATTTTCATTCTTCTTAATCCCAGCACTCATGAGTATGTGTTTGCCTTACTTGCTTATAAGCCTCTGCTGTAGAGTTCTATTTTGTCTCTCTACAATTTATATTTCCTCCTTTATTTTCTTTTGTCTTTTTTTTTAGACAGAATCTCACTGTGTCACCCTCAGAGTCTCACTGTGTTGCCCTCATGGCATGGCTTCACAGCTCACAGCAACCACTAGCTCTTAGGCAATTCTCTTGCCTCAGCCTCCCGAGTAGCTGGGACTACAGGCACCTGCCACAAACACCTGGCTATTTTTTTATTGCAGTTTGGCTGGGATGGGGATTGAACCCACCACCCTGGGCATATGGGGCCCGTGCCCTACTCACTGAGCCACAGGCATTGCCCCTACCTCCAACTTTAAATTAATACTCCCACTTCCCCAAATGAAAATCTTTTCATAATGATCTTTTGCTGAATTCCTCTATATATTATTCATTTTTTAGAACAGGATTAGCAAATATATGGAATACGTATCATTATTTCTCAGGATGGTGCCCATGACAGACATCAGTAATGACTCAAGGGACTCTTTCTCATGGAGTCTGGACTAAATTTAACAGTGATTGGTATAGTAGCCTGGATGCCACCAGAGCAGGGGGAAGGGAGGGAAGAAGGGAGGGGTTATCAGCATAAGTCTTCTATTGATACACATGCCATTTATACATTTGCTTTTTGAAAACAGCTTTATTAAGAGATAAATCATGGACCACAGAGTTCACTCATTTAAAAATGTACAATTCAGTGGTTTTAGTATATTCATAGGACTGTGCCAGCATTAGCACAATCTAAGGTTAGAACAGTTTCATCACCCTATAAGGACCTCTGCAACCATTAGAGGTCACTGCCACTTCTCGTCACTATTCACCCCCAGTCCTAACCGACTACTAATATATTATCCATCACTGTAGATTTCCCTACTTTGGATACTTTATATAAACAGAATCATGCAGTATGTGTCTCTTCTGACTGGATTCTTCTACTCGCCGTAATGTGTACAGGTTGATCCATGTTACCTTACACATTGACATGCCTTTCTTTTTCCTTTGTATGGATATATTTTGTTTATTTATTCACCAGTTGATGGAGACTTGAGTTGTATTCTCCTCTCATCTATTAAAAATAATGATTCTAAGAAAATTCACATGCAAGTGTGTGTTGGGAGATGTGTTTTCATTTCTCTTGAGTATATATCCAGAAGTAAAATTGCTGGGTCAGATGGTTAAGTCTTAACATTTAGAAACACTACAGAAGCGTCTTCCAAAGTGGCTGCACCACTTTCCATTCCATCCCTCCCAGCAGTGTGTGAGAGTTATGATTTCTGCACACCCTTTGCCATACTTTTCACTGTCTGTCTTTTTTATTATGGCTGTCCTGGTAAGTAGGAAGTGCTTATCATGGTTTTCATTTGCGTTTTCCTAATGACTAATAATACTAAGCATTTTTTCATGTATTTGTTGGTCATACATCAGATCAATTGCCCATTTAATTTTTTTAATTGGCACAGAATTATACATATGTATTAGGGAACAGGGTACATATATTTCAATATAGACAATGTGTAGTGATCAAATCAGGGCAATTTTCATAACCATGATCACAAACATTTATTATTTCTTTGCACTGGGGATATTCAAAATCCTCTCTTCTAGCTATCTGGAAACATTATAATAAATTATTTTTACTTCCACTCACTCTACAGTGCTAGAGAACACTAGAACTTACTCCTCTTAGCCAGCTCTATTTTTGGATCCTTTTACTTAGCAGTCCCCAACCTTTTTGGCACCAGGGATTGGTTTCACGGAAGACAATTTTTCCATAGACTCAGAGTGGGGGAATACTTTTAGAATGATTCAACTACGTTCCATTTATTGTGCACTTTATTTCTATTATTATTACATTGTAACATATAACGAAACAATTACACAGCTCACCATAAGGCAGGATCAGTGAGAACCCCGAGTTTATTTCTCTGCAGCTAGGCAGTCCCATCTGGGGGTGATCAGAGACAGTGACACCTGATGTGTGTTTTGTGTCCAGTCTACTTGGTGATCTCGTCTTGGTTGCTGTCGCTGCAGAAAGCCCCGCTTTACAAAGACAGGATGTTGGACATGGAAGAGGCTTTTTGGTGCTTTTGTGGAAATCTCCAGATATTCTTCCCTGACTTTGATCCAGAACATACGGAGATTTGATGTTGCCTCCAACAGCCCCGGTCCTTTGCAATCTCAAGCATTTGATCTTCGTCTAGCGCTGACAAAGTTGATCCTCCAGGCTAATTCACAAGTGGGTTGCCGGTCCATTCCTTCCCAGTTCCACGGTCCTTTGTGGTTGGGAAACGATGCTGAGATTCTTTTGAAAACTGAGAAAGGTGACCACACACCAGCTGGAGAAAGACGGCCCTGGCTCAGTCTCTTTCAGAATCTCTGCTAATGTTTGAAACATGTTAGAAATCTCAATGTTCACTCATCACTCCATGACTCCTGTTTGGCTTTGAATGCAGCCACTTTATCTGCCGACTTGAACACAGTTGTCCTTCTCTCCTGAAGTGACAGATTGAGTTTGTCAAGCAGGTTGAATATGTCACACCAGGAAGCAAGTTTTATAACCCAAGCAGTCATAAAATGTCACTGAAATATGCTACCAGCAGGGACAGTTTTTTTTTTCTTTTAAAGGAATGTCTGTAGCAGCTCTCATAACTCAAAACTGGAGCCAATGATCTACCTCTAGAAAACTATCTCACTTGTGATGTGAAAGAAGATGTGCTTCCCTGCATCCATCTCCGCACAGAGCTGCTGCAACGGCAGAGTTCACGGGGTCTACTTTAATGTGTTTGATAATTTCAATCGCAATCTGAAAAATGTTGTTTAGTTCAGGTGACATTTTTCAGCCCACTGTCATTTCTCTATGGTTAACCCAGAGTGTAGACTCACATTCAGAAGTGACCCCTGACCTGTGCGGGTGAAACTGGAAAGTCGTACAGTCACAGCAGCCACGCTGTCATGCGTAGACTGACAAAATCACCAGTTCAATTCTCCTGACATGTAATCCTTCAAATGCTTGAGTAGTTTTGCAGCTATGGTGTTGGTTGGCAACAAAAGTTGGTTGGTTGGCATGTACCTTCATGAACGTCCTCCTTAAAATACATCATAAGCATCATTGCCCTGTTGTCAATGTTGGTAGACTGGTCAATTGGGATTGCAGACCATGATGTCTCATTAGTCCTGACACTTGTGCCTCAGTATCCACTGCTATTTTATCAGTTAATCTGGTTATGGTGCTGGCAGGAGAAGAATATGTGCCACTTTTCAACTTCAGTCTCTTCTGAGATTTCACAGCAAATGTCCTTAGCAGTGGGCAGGATCAACTATTTACCAATATAAACCCTCTTAGCTTTAGCAAAGCAGTTAGCCATGCATTTGATAAAATGGTGGTCTTCAAAAATTGCTTCTTATCTTTGTGTTTTTTTTTTTTTTCTTTTGAAGGGCTCCAAAGGTTTGTCTTTTGATGCAGGGTGCGTGGAGTCTGGTGAAGTAGTTGTGAAGGTTTCGTGGTGTGGTTGGATCTGCCACATGTTTTACAGAATGGGTTTGGAGAATGTGAATCACCTGTTGGAATCAACCTGTAATTTCAGTAGGATTCTTGGTGTTTTCTTTTAAATGCAGTTTTCACTTTGGTAGCAGTCTTAGAGTCTCCTAATATTTCATCATTTTCATAGAATTTCTCCAAAGATGTTTGTTTTTTACTCATTTTTGCTAGGGTTGGCTTGTGGGCTTACTAAAACTGTGACAAGGGCATAGAGTGGGAAAGAGGTGAGGAGGGACGTGGTAAATAAAATAACGGGTGGGCCACACGCAGACTAAAATAAGAGTCAGAGTTTGACTTAAAGCCTGCCACCAGGTGCAGCTTATGTGTCGCTTGGCACTGACTGATAGGGTTTTGATATGAGTCTGTACGGTCTCTGTGAAATCAAACCTTTCTGCTAATAGTAATCTGTATTTTCAGACACTCCCCAGTGCTAGCATCACCTGTCAACTCCACCTCCGATCATCAGGCATTAGATTCTCATAGGAGCACACAACCTACATCCCTCGCACGTGCAGCTTAGAGTAGGGCTCGTGCATCTCTGAGAAGGTAATGACAACGCTGACCGGACAGGAGGCAGAACTCAGTGATGAGAGCAGTGGGCAGTGGCAGTAAAGACAGATGGAGCTTCACTCACTCCCTTGCTGCTCGCCCCCTGCTGCGGTCTGTGGCCCAGGGGTTGGAGACTGTGGCTTTAACCAACTTTTCCTTAACCCCCTTCCCTTCTACTCTTCCCAGACTCTACTAACTAGTATTGTACTCCCTACCACTATGAGATAATTTTTTTTCTTCTGCATTTGAGTGAGAATGTGAGGCATTTATCCTTTGGTTCCTGTCTTATTTCACTTAACATAATGTTCTCCGGTTCCTCCATTGTCACAACCCCTTGGGCCCCTGTGGCCCTGGTCTCGATCACAGCAGGAAGGAATCAGGTGTGACACAGATTAGAAGTACAAGCTGTAGGAGACTGGCTAGCCCTTCTTAGCAGGGCAGCCTTGAGCAACCTCCCCACTAGCCTTTTATTGAGACCATACAACATAGGTGAGGGGAGTAATTAAATGACTATGTACTGAAGGCTCTGGCTGTTTCTCCATAAGGAGCACATGTGGATGAATGGCCCAACGGTCCACCCCTTAGCTCCAGATCATCTTGCTCAGAGATTATGTGACTCTTGGCGTCCCCTACAATCCATGTTGCCCCAAATGACAGGATTGCATTTTTTTTATAGCTGAACAATATCCTCTCTCTTTCTCTGTGTGTGTGTACCACGTTTTCTTTATCTAGTCATCTGTTAATGAACACTTACATTGATGCTGTATCTGCTTTTCTCATTTTTTAATTGGATGGTCATTTTATTATTGAGTAGTAATAGTTCTTTATGTGATCTAGATAAAAGTCCCTTAGCAAATATATGATTTGAAAATATTTTCCCATTCTCTGAGTTATCTCTTCATTTCCTTGATGTTATCATTTGCTTATAGTTTTGATATAACCTAATTATTCCATTTTATCAATTTTGCTTTTGGTGTCATATCTATAAAATCATTGCCCAAGCTAAGATGACAAAAGTTGATTTACATATTTTCATATAAGAGTTGGGTTTACTTTTAGAGCTGATTGTAAATAACATGTACACATTAATTTTGGATTATATAAGAGCATATACTGTTAAGTTTATTTCAGATAAAAATAGGAAAAAATTACATCTGAAATATATTTGTATCAAAAATGTAGTTCTGGCCACTGTAGTGGCATACGTATAATCCTAGCACTTTAGGAGGCTGAGACAGGAAGATCCCTGGAGCTCAGGAGTTTGAGACCAGCCTTAGCAAGAGTGAGACACCCATCTCTACTAAAAATAGAAAAATTATCTGGGCGTTGTGTTAGGCATGAGTGGTTCCAGTTACTTGGGAGGCTGAGGAAGGAAGATCACTTGAACTCAGGAGTTTGAGTTTGCTGTGAGCTAGGCTGATTCCATGGTACTACAGCCTTGGGCAATACAGTGACACTGTCTCAAAAAAAAAAAAAAATGTAGTTCAAACTTCTACTGGCTGAACATGGAGTGTGCTTTGGGTGTGAATAATAATATCCAGCCTTGTTGTAAATGAAAATAATCTGTACCTATTATGATTATGTTAGATTGAAGTCATCTCATTTTACAGGTCAGGAAGCTGAAGCTTTATAAAGTAATTAGCCAAGGAATAGTGCGTCCATTCAATCATATAATGCAAACTGGCAGCACCATATTCCACCTTAGCAATCATCCAGTTATACAGCTTCCTGAGATCTAGGACTCTAGGTGACTTTAAACATGGCCAGATTCAAGGTGTTAATTACACCATAGGATTCTCCACCAGTCCTCAGCTCTTAGCTGATTACCCTTCCAAGGCTCCATTTTTGGAACTGGGTTTCTTCATATGAGAGGAAGGATGTATGATGACCTGCCTAGGAGTCGTGCCTTACTTGGCCTTCAACTCCAACATAAAAAGCTTCCCTGATAACAATAATAGAAATGTCATACAGAGAATTCTCATGGTGTAGCCTGGAATGCTTGTCCATATTCAGAGGATTATGCTAATCAGGCCAGATTTCAGTCTTACTTACCACAGTGACCAAAAGGGAGATCTTACATGAAATAGAGGGATGGGAAGGATTCTCAGTAGGAAAAAGGTTTCTGTCAAGGGAAAGGAAGACGTGCTAAACAGACAGTGTAAACAGGGTTCCTATGCTTCCCAAATGTTGAGATGTGCTAGTAGGTGCTCTATAAATTTTATTTTGCGCAACATTAGAAAAATTTATATAGCAAGAATAACTTGGGTCATGGACTACTATACAATTTAAAATTCCAATAAGTTTAATAATTTGCAATTTTATTGTTAGTGGGAGAAAACATGTTTTCACACAGAATTTGATTACTAGCTTTGTGGAAATAGGTATAAAGCACTTTATAGTTTAAAGTGCTGGAAAGATGTGTTTTGTTTCTCTGCCCTTTGAGCAATAAATTCTTTCCATATTACATCTCCTAAATGGAGAGTATTCCATCAAGTACAAAGCATTTTTTTTTTTCAGCTCCTTCCCACCTTTTACTAATTGAACTAAGATTTGGCCACGTGCCTCTTTCAAATAAAAAGAGGGTGGCCAAAATCACCGGAAAATGGCTAATTATACCCACAATGGGAAAATTATTCCCATGAGCAAGTGCTTCAGAGTGTAAAGTGAAGTCCCAAACTTAATCAAAAAATTTCTTTAGTAGTTATTCAACTGTTCAACCTGGAATGTTCATTAAAGAAGCAAGTAAGCATAAGTAAGCGTAGGGTCAATGGTTTTTTGTTGTTGTTCCAGTACAGGGTTAGTAAAGGTTATTATAGTCAATTTAAAATTAAAGCCAAATGTAGGCGGTTTCATATTTTGTTTTTAAATAGCTTAGCATGCTATATTCTTTAAAATGGCACTACTTGATTACAGTGTGTACCAAAAAAAAAAAAAATCCTAGAGCTTTAGTTAATATAGGCTCAATTTTAGGAAATATGCAGTTATATTAACAAGATTGACATCTTTTCTTAGAATATACTTATTGAATTTGATATTTCTGTAACTACTTAAAGGATATAATAAAAAACAATCATATTATTTCTTCAGAAGATAAAAAACTCAAGATTCATTTGACCATCGTCTTGATTACAGCATTAATTGTTCAATTATAATGCTATTTTAATTGTGCATGTATCAAGACATGCGTATGCTTACTTACATTGCTAAAAATGTTAATGTGACATTATAAATATAACTAACATTTATTGAGTTCCAAGGAGTTTACCTACATTATCTCATTTTATTTTTATCATAGCATTTTGGTTTAGAAGCTATTTTGCAGATAAGAAAGCTATTCTTGCTGAAGTTGTTTAACTTGCTAGTGCATGACATAGTTGGATTTTAATCTCAGGAAGTCTAAGTTGTATTTATTATCAATGCAACTGGTGCCTCTCCTTGTAACTAGTTTCACACGTGGTCCTTCTGTTATGCTCATTAAATATCAGTTGGATGCTACTCCCTTTATTTCAATTTCTACCTGGAAAATAAAACTGTATGATTAAGAGGCCAATATTAGCAAAATACACTCTCTTGGTTTAAATGTAGGTGCTTCGTTGAAAATAAAATAGTTTGTGAAACTTTTCGTAAGTTTTTATCAACTTTTGATAATTAGGTATTATATCCCAATTATGTTTTCATATCCTAGGTCATTCTGATATATTAAATGTAGTATTTTTTCACATTATTTTACTGATTATTCTGTTGGATTTTTGCATGCTTAAATTATTTATTAATGTGTCTTATAATTTCTTTTATTCTATACTTTTAAACTTCATAGCTAACTCACTTTTTCTTAATTGCAAAAAAGATAAAATCTCAAGGTGGCCCAGATTGAGAGAGTGTGGGTTTCCAGTCCTGGGAGCATTAGGCTATTCCAATGATGGTAGTATAACTTTAGCTTGGGCTAGATGAACTGACCAGATTATGTTCTGAGATCTGGAAAGAGGGCTAATGGAGAGGAAAGAACTGGAGTTTAGCTAAATTGTCTTTCTAAGTAAGAATATCTCTAAAAAGAGGTAGTATATGAAGAGGTGGAAATAAGGTAACTTATTTTATTTTATTTAGATATCTTTTCTCTGGATTCCCATTTAACAAAAGAAAAATGATTTAGACAAGTGATCCATTTTTCACTGTCTTAGATTCAAACTCAAACTCCCTTGGGCTACTGGTACTAGGAGGTACAGGGAAGGTCTTTCTGAGCCATGGAAAAAAAAAAGAGTTTTAGAGCACGTGATTTCAAGGGAATTTTGACTTCAAGTTACCTTGAACAAAACCTTTTCCTATATGCCATTTTCTTCCTTTTTATATAAATTTTGAACCCCCCCAGACTTAAATTCCTTTTATCCTAATTCTGAGTCCTACTAACTTCCCGTTTTAAATGTTGGTAAAATAATTCCTTTTTATAACCTCATGAATGAATTCTGTGGATAATGTTTAAAGACAATGAACTAAGCCTCTAAAATCAGCATAAGATTCTACTGACAAAATATTTATGAGAGCAGAATCCATCTCACTTCTATATCTACCAAACTAGGTGAAAATAGATGCTCAATAAATAGGGTAGGATGACTAACTGGCTTTCTAGAATAAAGATTTCTTTATTTAAAATGCATTCTAAAGTGCTTGGAGTGTGACAATTCATGTGATTTTTATTCAAGTGCTTTCCTAGAATAGCCAGTATGAGTTGTCAAGCCATTTACTAATGAACATTTAAGAAAAAAAAGAAAAGCAAATAGGACAATATCACTAAGAAAAGGCATTGAAAGAAGAAATCGTGTGGGAAAAAATCATAAATGAATGTGTTTGATGCACAGAAGTGAAATATAATGAGAAAACTGGATGGTTAAGCAAAATAACTAAATAAGGGGTGGTGCTTGTGGCTCAAAGGAATAGGTCATGGGCCCCATATGCCAGAGGTGGTGGGTTCAAACCCAGCCCTGGGCAAAAACTGCAAAAAAAAAAACCAAAACAAAAAAAACTGAATAAGGAAAATAGAAATGTATCTTGGACTTTTTAAGCCTTAATTATACAAGTAAATGTCTCAATTCTGTGAGTTGGTATTTTATAGAGGGAATGGCCAAGCATTTAGGGTCAGAGAACCTGAGTTCTGTGCTTGGAGTCAGCCCTAAGTAAGTATCTTCATGTCCTTGGCCAAGTGACTTCAATTTGCATCCTGGATTTGCCTGGTTTGTCCAGTTGAATTATCATTGCCATGGCTAACAGAATTATAAAGAGATACAGTTAATGTTTATTACATATTTGGTATGAGGCAAGTTCTTTGTATTTATTATATAACTTAATACTTAAAAGAACCCATCAAGATGAGTTGTGGTAAAACTTATAGGCAAAAATGATTGACAAGGTACTAAGTGATATTATCTCATTTACAAGTCACACCAACCTTCTAAAACAGCCACTACTTTTACACACATTTTAAGGTCAGGAAATCAGCTCAGAGAGTTTTAGTATTTCAAGAACTAGAATTTGAAACTGCTTTTCTTTGACTTTACTGGATGTCTTCTAACAGGTCTAGAATAGGAAATAGGGAGCTGGATTCAAGATCAACTCAATACTTGTTTTATAGTTAAATAAGCCAAGAAGAAAAGAGTTAAATTGGGTGGTGCCTATGGCTCAAGGAGTAGGGTGCCAGCCCCATATACCAGAGGTGGCAGGTTCAAACCCAGCCCAGGCCAAAAAAAAAAAAGAAAGAAAGAAAGAAAGAAAGAAAAGAGCTGAATTGATTTTCTCAAAATTACACTGTGATTTAGGAGCAGTTTGGTTAAAGCACTGCTAGTTAATAGGACTATTTTGCATAATAATGAATGTATTCTAACATTTCTAACGTTAGGAAGAATAAATGGGTGGCTGGGAAGCAGAAATTTACTACTTTGGTTTGATGGGTATAATTTTTGATCAGGGTGAGAATTTAGTGGCTTTAGAACAGACATTTTTATTGTCTCACGGTTCTATAGGTCAGAAGTTTTGTGGACTTGATTTCTTTGTTTTGCTGAGACCAAGACTATTAGCCCCCTGAAGTTTTGCTGAAAGATCAACTCATATTATTAATGCAGACTAATAAGAGAAAAATATAATAAATGTATTTACCATGTACATTGGGAGGATCATAGAGTGATCACGCAATATCCCAATGGGATCCAGAAGCTTACACACTCTCCAGAGTTTACAGAGAGAATGGAGGCTTGGATTCTGGTAAAACAGGTTATGGAAGGAGAGTGGAGAAGAATTCCATTGAGAGGAATAAATTACCATAAGGGAGAATGATGAGATTGGGGTTTAACTTGGAAGTAGTTTTCTTGGGATTTCAATGGCCCCTGAAGTCATTGTCTCATAAAGGGGTCAGATGTGGTTACATTCTCTGGCTTCTTTCCTCTAATGGATGATAAGGAAACAAACAAGGGAACCAGATCTATTGTTTACCTTGGTGAGTCTGTCCCGACATTATATCATTAGGAGAAAAGTCTCTATTAATTCAAAATATTCATAATACCTGGGAGCCATATTTCAGGGTGAAATTCCCTGCGTGCCTTGAGTTTGAGAGACTTACAAGGCCAAAGTCACCAGACTGGTGGAGCAGTCTTCTCTTTGGAGGCTCTGGGACAGAATATGGTTCCAGTTTCATTCAGGTCACTGGCAAAATTCAATTCCTTCAAGTTATAAGACTAAAGAACCAATTTCCTTACTGAATGTCTGGTCCGGGGTCACCTTGAGATCTTCAGGCCTCATTCCAGTCCTAGTTTGCCAGCTCCTCCATCACAGAACCAGCAACCAGGGATCAGCACCTCCTCATATTTCTGTATCTCCTCTGCTTCCTCCTCTGCTACATCTCTCTGATTGACTTTTCTCCCTTCCTCTTCTACTTTTAAGAACTAAGTAAATAGTTCAGGCTGAAGCCGACATTTCAAGATCATCTAGGATCCTCTTTGCATGTTAACATAGACATATAACATGACCTGCTTCTGGAATCACAGGTGCTGGGGGAATAGGGCATGAAAATGTCTAGCCCCCTATTATTTTGCCTGCTACATTTATCTTCTTTCTATACCACTCGTTTTCAAACCCACCTATAGATTAGAATGACCTGTGAAACCTGAAAAGAATGTTTGTCCTTGGGCTTCTGTCAGGAGGAAGTAAATCAGAATTTCTGAAGTGGATCTAGGCAATGCTCTTGTTCTGTTAATAACTCAGAAAATTATAATACGTTTGGAAGAGTTGAGAATATCTAAAAACATCAGGTTTCCCCAAATTTATTAAATTCATCTCGTAAATAATCTACTAAAAAAATGCTGTGTACCGTCTTTATGCAGTCACTGTGCTGGAGTTTGGCGCCAAGAAGATGGACAGGCCGCCACCTTGTTCTTACTGTGCTCACAGTCTCATGGCACAAACAGACACACAAAGAAATAATTATACGATTACATGATATGTTTTAAAATAGATATTTGAATAGCTTGCTCTGGGAGTTCTGAGACATTAATTATGTCTGAGAACACTGTAGAATATTTTGCTTGATTTATACTTAGTTCTTTTTAAAATAGTCTGGCTAGTACCTAGAGACAAAGAAACACAAGAGTGTTCATGTTTCTGCATGGTCCAGGGAGGATGATGTAATTATATCGTGCTTCTGCAAATTTCATAAGCCAAAAGTGTATGGGGCTGCCTATTAAATGTGCGGATTCCCAAGCTCTTCCCTCAAACATTCTGATTCAGAGAGTCTTTGGCCAGTCTAACATTTTCAGCAAGTTTTGGTGGTGAAGCTGATGACTGTGACCTGTGAACCCACATTCTGGGTTCAGAGACCCTTTGGCCAGTCTAACATTTTCAGCAAGTTTTGGTGGTGAAGCTGATGAATGTGACCTGTGAACCCACAGTTTGAGGAACATTGGTTGATACTATATCAGCGATTTGGTACCTATCCACTCAATGGCTTAAAAAATAATGCAAGTCCCGAATAATACCATAAGAAGGATTACTGTTTCAGTTTCTTATATCAGTAACAAATCTTTAGAACAAAGAAGTTTCTTTATACTTTGGTTTTCCTACTGCTTTACATATTAAAATTATGTGGGACATCCCAGGCAAGGTTCAGGTTCAGAATTAAAACTTTACACTCTTATTTCTTTCTTACTCTGTTGGAAGTAAAGATAAAACTTGCGGTAACAATTACAGCCTAAAATAAGCAGTACGGGGAAAATTAAAGTTAAACAGGCTCTTGCATTCTGAAATTTTTCTCAGTGACGTCTATTCTAGAAGAGTACTTTTCTCCTTGTCTTGATTTGGAAGAAGTGTAGCTTGTACACTTCTTCCAATACGTCATAAGTAAAGGAAAGTGTGTACGGAATTGGACACAAATCAACTTTGCTCACACAAAGGTTCAGGTTACGCATGACCAATAAGATGTGTGTGGAAAATGTTCTGTTAGCCAAAATATTATGATAGGAGAAATAGATGAAAAAGAATATGGCTTAAGGCCTGTAAAAATCTAAATCAGAGATAGAGAAGTAGAAGAGGAAAGTTAGTTTATTTTTTTAATCTTGGAATGAATATACATTTCTAATATTAGGGTTAGGTGAGTCAACTAAAAATAGGAAGCAGATATAAATTAAAGTATGTATAGGAATAGTAATAATTTGAGAAAATAAGAAGCAGTTTTGCGAGGCACTGGTATGCATGTACAGGTTTGTGTTTTTATGATCTGATAAATTAGTATTGATAAAGACATATGGGCCTCCAACGTCTATACCAAATAAAACAATGCTTTTATGCTTCTGTGTTCCAAGAAGGTTGCTCTCTTAAAATTTATGGACTTAGAAATGTGAGTCAATGCATAATTGTCTTATGGGGCAGTTCTGAGATGGTATTAAGAAATGAAAGCAGAATGGCAAATTACGTAAAGTCTTCAGTGACTAGGCAGCTATTTTTTGAAAGTTATTTTAGATTTTAAGACATTTCACAAAGTTCCCTCAGTAATGAAATAAATGATTTTTTTTTGTTTTAATGTTAAAGAATTGGCAGGAAACATGAAGAATATTTTTAAAGAAGGGTTTTCTAACATTCTACTTGTAAAGAAAATGATCTCACTTCTAGTAGTAGACCACTTTGTTTAATTCTAAGAAGGGAAAATAGTATTTCTAGGATCTGTGAGACGAGGATTTAGAAAGAGAAAATATCAGTAACTATTTCTAGTACCATTATGGTTAAGAGTATAGATTAGCGCTTTCACAACTCAGAACTACTTCTTCTGCTAGACAAACTTTAGCACACGCAGAAAAGCCCACTGGCAGACTTAATCACTTAATTTGACCTCTTTTCATTTTTTGCCTGGTCTCTCCCCAAAATTAAATGGAAGCTACTATATTTCCTTAGGTGACAAGCAGTTCAGTTGTCAGTAAATAATTTAATAAGATCTGAATGAGATTCAAAAGGATTTGCTTCGCAGCTTGGGTCAATCAATATCAACTGTATTTTAGCAAAGATATATTTAGAATAAGCTAAATATAGGAGAACCACTTGCTGAATCAGCCAGTTAGAGGAAGTGTGCAAAGAAACAATGAGCTAACTGAAGGATTACGTTTAAACACACTTCTCCTAAGAACAGTCTCTCCATTCCACCTGCTAGTAAAAGACTTCGTCTAAGTTGACTTCCAGCTATGTTTGTGAGGGCATTTTCCACATAGCCAGTCATGATGCATCTATTACTAAACTAGAGAACTGTTGGTGAAAGATTCATTCACAGCTACCACTCACTATGTTGCCTGCTGGTAGGAAAAGTTTGATAGGTCCTTTGTAAAGTAGATAACTCAAGTGAATTAGATTTCCAAATAAATTCCGCATTACAGGATCCTATGAAGAATACAGGCATCCACTATGTGTTTGAGTGGCTGCTACCCAAACTTGCTGCTCCATCCTTGATAAACCCAGGGCCATAGATGTGTCCTTTGATAGAAGGCCACGAGTGTACAGAGTGCAAATTATGACCCCGTTTCTAGTAGCACATTTCTAGATCACTATGGAGTCGGGTGAACAAAGAAAGCTGTACAAATAGAATTATGTGCTTTGGTAAACATTTTGTGAGCAGAAAAAAGTCCTCTGATTACTGGGTGACAGGACAACTGAGTGACCACTAAGAGATCTTTCACAAAGATATTTTTTGAACATCTGATTTTTTGAAGTCTATTAGATAAGCAATATAAATAACTGTAGTGTTGGGTGAAATGTTCTTCAACTATATAAGGTTTGGAGAAACTCCAAACATGTTTTTTGAAGTACTTTCCTTTTCTGTTTTTCGAGCCCATGTACATATTAAAAGTAATTTAATCCTGACTCGTGGCTAAAACCTCAAAGCATCGTTTGTAAAACCTATCTGATTTTCAGATAGAACAATATTTATTCAAATGTTTTGTTTGCGTGTTTATAAACACTTCTATACAGAATAATATCAACTACTACTGTGGTAAATATAGACTTACCGATGTTTTCTGTTTGCTTTAATTTTATGGTTCCAAATGTAATATACTAGACTACTGTTTCAACCTCCGTATAATCACAAACTTCAAAATTGAATTGTTTTCATGATTGTATTTGTAACAAAGTGGGCATGCTGGCATAAGAAATGCTCCCCCGTTTTCATTGCCAGTAGAGTTTCAAACACTATCTAAAACCTTTGAATATAAGAAATGATGATTAATAGTAGTGACCAGTGTCTCTGAATGTGACTTTATGATTTTAAAATATTCTATAGCTTCATTTTCTTTTCCATTTCTTCATTCATGTATATGATAAATATTTATTTACTGTCAGTCAAAAAGGATGCATATAGATATAATAAATATAGATATAATGCCTAAATTGTAAATGCATGAGGCAATCTTATATAAAAAGAAATTTAAACAATTTAAATTCAAAGCTATTTTTGAAAATAACATAATCAATCTTCAAAAACCATTTACTCAAAAGCCGGGCATTCTGGCATTCACTTGTCATCCCAGCTAATTGGGAGGCTGAGGCAAGAGAATCGCTTAAGACCAAGAGTTTGAGGTTGCTGTGAGCTGTGATGGCACAGCACTCTCCCAAGGGCAATATAGTGAGACTCTGTCTCAAAAAAATATATATATACTCATAGAAAATATGTACATTTATAGATAAAGTAAGTTCTTATTTTATATCTATAATTCATATTGAAGCATTATAAGCAGTAAATACATTATACCATATAGAAGGGAAAATATGTTGTAAGCAAAAGAAATATTTAAAAATAGGAATAGCTTAATACAAATATGATTTTAATAGAGATATTTACTTTGAAGTTTTCAAATTTATCATGGACATAACTTTGGTTCATTAGTATAATATTAAATTCTTACGTCAATCAATATTTCAGGTCATGACCTCTGGATTTAAGAAATTCTTAAAAACAATGTCAAATATGATCGAAGAGAAAATGTGATTCGAGTCTGGAGACAATTTTGCATGTAAGTATTGGGAAATTAGATTTTCTCGTAGTAAAATGTAATAAAAACTACAATATCAACTCATTAATGACTGAATTGCAGAAACCGTGGTTGACTGTATTCTGCCTACTATAACACTTTGTTTTTATATTTAAAATTAATGCAATACTTCTTGATATTTTGGTTATGTTTTTCTTAGGATCACTTAACAATAAAAATCCAAGATCGTTAATAGAAGAGGAGGCAACATTTGGAAAATTACTACAATTAAAAAGAAAAACTGATTCTAGGTGAGTCATTGGTGGGGGCAAACAGTGGCAGAGATTCTCTGTGATAATTGGTGGCGTCTCTCATGCATGTGGAAATAAAAATGATAAAACATGCAAATATATAGAAAGGTTTCACAAATTCCTTTTTTGGCCATTAGTGCTATAATAAAAATTATGGCTAGATTCCTAACAGAATTAAATCTAAGTTAATTTCAATGGTGAATATGTATTTATTGGGATTTTCGTCTCTTTTAAAAATATTCTTATGTTTTCAGTTAAATTAACATTATATTTCATGGCTATACAATAATAATATTTCCTAGTAGAATGCTTCCAGACATGATAGGGAGTAAGCATTAGGAACATTACTTTAGCAATATTTGTCTCTTAGAATTAGTAAGCTAGAGGGTGGCAATTTAGAGACCATTTTTCCTTAGCTCAGAATTGTATCTACTATTAGATATTTAAAGAGAATTATTTATTTGATATTGTTCATTGCCTATAACCTTATTTCGATAATGTAGGTGTCTTAGAAAAACTTTTATTTTACTATTAAAAAAAGATTTGATTTTCTGTAATGAAAAATAATTTCTATTAAATCACAAGGACTTTTTTATGAGGTATGGATGTTGATTCTCAAGAGATTAGCCCAGGAATAAATTCTCCCCTTAAATAGCTAAAAAGTAAAAAAATTAACATGAAACTATTACTTATGGAAAATAAAAGTAAGTTTTATAATAAAATATGCTATCAAAATATATATCATTATATTCATGTAAAGCTCTTGATTTTGAAACTTTAATCATTTGATCCAAATTTTGGTAAAGGAAAAGAAAGCAAGTTCTTTTCCAATGACTTTAAAAAAATACTTAGTGATCCTAGGACTTTAGGAGGCCAAGGTGGGCAGATTGCTTGAGTTTAGTAATTGCAGACCAGCCTGAGCAAGGGTGACACACCCTCTCTATAAAAATAGAAAAATTAACTGGTGGTTGTGGCAGGTGCATATACTCCTAGCAACTCAGGAGGCTGAGGCAAGAGGATCTCTTGAGCCCAAGGGTTTGAAGTTGCTGTGAGCTGTGATAATATCATGACACTATACCCAGAGTAACAAAGTGACACTCTATCTCAAAAAAAAAAAAAAATATATATATATATATATACACACACATATATATATATAATGTGTGTATATATAAAAGGAATGTTTTGTTTATAAATCTAAGTAAATTAACATATATTTATTTAAGCTCATTAGTACTTTAAACCGTGATGCTCTTAAACATTTGTAGAACATAAGCCTATGAATTAAATATTTAAAGTAAAAGTATTATATGATTTTAAAATAAATTTTCTGTCAAGAGACATACACATTTGTTTCATAAATATTGTTGAATTTTATTTCTTTCATTTTCCATTGCAGTTTGATTTATATTACGTAGCATATTTCACTTTGGCTTTAATGATGGAGAAAAACTACGTCCTGTATTTTCTGTTTCTCTTGCCTGTGTTAATGGTAAGCATAAAAATATCTATGATTATTTCTCTTTTCACTGCCAATATTCCTATAATTGATAAAGGTTAATAACAGCAAAATTACACCTGTTACTAGATACAAAAA